>CAUYPK010076985.1:0-13259 GCA_963574355.1 Loris lydekkerianus
ATGAATGCTTACTACCCAATATTCACACTGTTATAGAATAAGCATAAAGAATCCAAGAAATGTGATGTTAAAAAATATTATATACATTTGCATATATAATATTTTTAACAGAAACTAATTATGGCTTTCATATGAAAGCTATAACCCAGTTATAACCTAAGAATATGGGGAAGGGGGAGAGGGAGGGGAGGGAGGGGGGAGGATGGGCAGAGGGAGGGTGATTGGTGGGATTATACCTACGGTGCATCTTACAAGGGTACATGTGAAACTTAGTAAATGTAGAATATAAATGTCTTAACACAATAACTAAGAAAATGCCAGCAAGACTATGTTAACCAGTGTGATGAAAATATGTCAAATGGTCTATAAAACCAGTGTATGGTGCCCCATGATCACATTAATGTACACAGCTATGATTTAATAATAATATATAATGTATGTTTGCAAAGCATTATTGCCCTTAATTTATATTTTCTACTTTACTTATGTCTTTTCTTGTTTTACTGCATTTATTGCTCCTCAATACTCTGTTTAACTGTTGCAGATCCCCCTGAAATTAAGCAAAAAAGGAATTCTTCAACCAGAAAAACCCATTGTTCTGAAGATTGAGTCAAGAGATGGGACCACAAAGGGAGCCTGACTTTCCCTATAAACTTCTGCACTGTTCTTCTAAAAAGCTGTGTCCCAGAAAACAATAGACCCCAATTTTCTTTGACAATAAAACCCAAAAATGAAGATGAGCTTAACCTAGTGGACTTAAAGAATAAAAATGGATTCTGTATGTTCACTGAGCTCTCTCAGTATCTATGTAGAGGATTGTATATGGTGTAACATAAAGGAAGTGTCGAAACCAGTGCCAGATGGGTGGACTTTGCTTCTATGAGATCTATCCTCAGAGGACGATTTCCACCCAACCCCAGTTAATACCATCAATGCCTCAGCTCTGAGCAGAGAATAAACATTTCTCAACAATTTTATAAATAATTTTTGCTGGAAATGAAATTTTTTTTATTACATCATAGCTGTCTACATTGATATAATCATGGAGCATCATACACTAGTTTCACAGGCCGGTTGACACATTTACATCACACTGATTAATATAGCCTTCCTGGCAATTTTCCAGTTATTGTGTTAAGACATTTACATTCCACATTTACTAAGTTTCACATATACCCTTGTAAGATGCACCGCAACTGTATTCTCACCAATCCCCCTCCCTCCTCCCTCCCTTCCCCCCCTTTTCCCCCTTACCCCTGTTCCTAGGTTGCAATTGGGTTATAGCATTCAAGTGAAAGCCCTAAATTAGTTTCATAGTAGGGGTGAAATGAAATTATTGCTGTGACTCTAATAGTGACATTATATCCCATGTTCTATTAGTAATATTCTATACTAAGTTTTACACTGAGAAAGTCAATAAAAAACCTCTTTTAAAAATATTGTCTGACTCCTTCATGTACTTTATGGAGGAATCTAAAGAAGTAAATCATCGAGAACTGGAAAAAATATTTTAGATCATTATAATCACTGGCCTTTCTAGGACTCCAATATGACTATTAAGATAGGTGAGTTATAACTTTACTGTGACTTTGCCCATTGCTTAGAATGTATATTCATAGTTTAATTCTGCTTTTTTTGAAGCACTTTTTTAAATATTTGACTATGGTACTTTTTATTACATATCAGTTTCTATTTATTGTTTTTATCCCATCTCCCCTGACAGTTCTGGAAGGCAGTAAGCATACTTTCTTATACCTCTTGTATTCCAGCTTCAATTCCCAAAAGTTAAAACAATGAAACTGAATAAAAATAGTCAATTGGTCAATTGACTGAGCAACAAGGCCAAAAGTGCTAGTCAGCTTCAGCTGGTATCAGATGCTGCCCAGCAGCCTTCCTTTTCCTTTTCTGCTCTTTCTCAAAGAATTGGATTACACACTTCAAAAATATCAGAGTAGTGTTGATATCTTGATCTCTCATGAATCATAAAAGTTCTAATGGCATAAGGACTGGCAAATCCTTTCAGAAGGTTTTCAATTTACTTTGCACAGATCCAGCAAAGGAAGCATCATCCATGGAAGCCACAGCCATAGGAAATATATTTTGTAGCTAATAAGACTTGAAAGTCACTTATTCCTTGACCTATGGCTTTCAAAGTGGATATAGTCAAAGAAGGCATTAAAAAAAAAAACAAAAAAAAAAAACCAATAATCCCCTCCTACATCTCCATCAGAGCCCTTGGGTGACTAGGTACATTGTCAGTGAGTAGCACCATTTTGAAAGGAATCTTTTTTTTTTTTTTTCTAAGCAATAGTTCTTGACATTGAAGTGTAAACATGCATGCTGTCATCCAGGATTTATTTTTAAATTATATAGCACAGACAGAGTAGATTTGGCATAATTCTTCAGGATTCTACTACTTTGGAATTGTAAAAGAACACTGGCTTCAACTTAACATCACCAGCTACATTAGCCCCTATCAAGAGAGTTAAGCTGTCCTTTGAAGCTTTGAAGCCAAGTACTGAATTTTCGTCTCTAGCTACAAAAGTCCTAGATGGCATCTTCTTCCAATAGAAGACTGCTTTGTGCATACTGGAAATCTGTGGTTTAGTATAGCCACCTTTATCAATGACCTTAGAGACATCTTCTAGATAACTTCCTGCAGCTTCTACATCAACATTTGCTGGATCATCTTGTACTTTTATGCTCTAGACATGGCTTCCTTCCTTAAACCTCTGCTAGCTTTACACTTTTTCTACTTCAGCTTCCTTACCTTTCTCACCTTTCTTGCCTGAGGTCAGGAGTGTGATACAAGCCTGAGTAATAAGGTGACCCTGTCTACTAAAAATAGAAAAACTATCTGGCCTGAGGAAAGAGAATCACTTGAGCCCAAGAGTTTGAGGTTCCTGTGTGCTATAACACCATGGCACTCTACCCAGGCTAGAGTGAGACTATATATATACAGCACACTAACTTTATGGATACCGTATATATCCTCTTATTATCTTTTTTTTTTTTTTTTTTTTTTTCGAGACAGAATCTCACTATGTCACCCTCGGTAGAGTGCCATGGCATCACAGCTCATAGCAACTTCAAACTCTTGGGCTTAAGCAATTCTCTTGCTTCAGGCTCCCAAGTAACTGGGACTACAGGCGCCCGCCATAATGCCCAGCTATTTTTGTTGTTGTTATTGTTGTTGTTGTTATTGTTGCTCTTGTTGTTGATGTTTGGCAGGACAGGGCCGGGTTCAAACCCACCAACCCTGGTGTATGTGGCCAGTGCCCTAGCCGCTGAGCTATAGGCACTGAGCCTCTTATTATCATTTTAATATCAGTAGAATCTATAATGATGCCACCACCTCTCTCATTACTGATGTTAGTAATCTGTGTCTTCTCTCTTTTTCCCTTATCATATTGGTTAAAGGTATATCAACTTTATTGATAGTCTCAAAGCACTAGCCTTTGGGTTCACTGGTTTCTCTGTTAATTTTTATTCTGTTGCATTGATTTCTGCTCTAATTTTTATAATTTCCATTATCTGTTTACTTTGAGCTTTCCCTACTCTCCTTTCTCTAGTGTCTAAAAGTGGAAGCTGAAGTCATCAATTAGAGACTTTAACCTTTCTAATATAGGGAGTTAGAAGAGATAGGCAGTAAATCAGCAAGGACATAGTAGGCTTGAAAACATTATCAATTAACTTGACCTGACTAATATTTATAGGCCACTCCACCCAATAAAGCAAGCAGACAGCCCTCAGTTTGGAGAGGATATTTGCAGGTTGTGCTTTTAACAAAGGTTTGATAACAAGAATCCACAGAGAACTCAAACTTACTCATAAAAAAAAGAACAAGTAATCCCATTTCATTGTGGGCAAGGGACTTGAACAGAAGCTTCTCTGAAGAAGAAAGGTGCATGGCCTACAGACACCTGAAAAAATGCTCATCATCTTTAATCATCAGAGAAATGCAAATCAAAACCACTTTGAGATATCATCTAACTCCAGTAAGAGTGGCTCACATAACAAAACCCCAAAACTACAGATGTTGGCATGGATGTGGAGAAAAGGGAACACTTCTGCATTGCTGGTGGGAGTGCAAGCTAATACGTCCCATTTGGAAAGAAATATAGAGAATACTCAGGGATCTAAAAGTAGACATGCCATTTGATCCTGCAATTCTTCTACTAGGTATATATCCAAATGACCAAAAATCACTTTACAACAAAGATATTTGCACCAGATTGTTCATTGAAGCTCAATTCATAATAGTCAAGTCATGGAAGAAGCCCAATTGCCCATCAACCCATGAATGGATTAATAAATTGTGGTATATGTATACCATGGAATACTATGCAGCCTCAAAAATGGAGACTTTACCTCTTTTATGTTTACCTGGATGGAGCTGGAGCATATCCTACTTAGTAAAGTATCTCAAGAATGAAAGAAAAAATATCCAATGTACTCAGTACTATTATGAATCAAATTTACAATCACTCACACTTTCATATGAAGAATAGATCACAACTAAGACCCAGGATTAAGGAGGGAAGATGGGGGATAGGAGGGGAGAGGAAAGGTCAGATCAAGGGAGGGTGAATGGTGGGATCACACCTATGGTGTGTAATGCAAGGGTACTCATTGGATTTAACCAGTGTGATGTAAACACTCCTAATTCTATATGAAATCAACACATTGTACCCTATACACACATTAATGTATACATGATCTATGCATTTATAATTTAATAAAAAAAATTAATAAAGTACTAATACATACTACACATTAGACTAAGTAAAGGAAGCTGGTCACAAAAAAAAATAATAAGATGGGCAAAGGTTGAAGCTGATAATTGGAAGACTGACTAAAAATCAGTATAAGTATAAAAATAAGTTACACACCTATATCTCTTTCTCAAACCCACAGTGCTGCTCCTTTCCTATTCTGGAAGGAAAGAGGAGACCCAGTCTCAGGAGAGAGAGAGTTGGAGAGGCTTTGGACTCTGGATTAGTAGGTTGAGGGTGGGAAGGGAGTCCCTGCCAGAAACAAGGTACCTAAGTGATAATCCATATATTGACTTGGCCCAAGAGCTGGCAGTCAGGTCCCTATGTTTCATACAGAAGAAAGCTGGAGAAAGCATCCAAAGAAATAGCTCAAATGGCCACTTACTCCATGGCACAAAACAGCCCAACTCACCATGCACACATATACGTAGTACTTCTAATTTGCTTTTCATGTCTCACTTATAAATTTATAAATATGATGAGCAACGAAGCATCATCAAACATTCCCGAGAGGCCTACCCCAGCTCTTCCTTTTACATATCACCCACCTGTTGGTATTTGCAATCTCCCATTTACCTTCACTCACTACACGATGATTCTCAAGGGCCGATTTGTGTCTTTCTCTAGCACATATAATAGTTCTTGGCATTTCATAATTATTCAATAATGCTGGTGAATGAGTGCATGAATAATAAAAAGGCCTTTGAAATTAAAATTATAATAGCACAATAAAACTGTAATAGACGTGCTGAAAGATAAATTTGAGAAAATTACCCAGAAAATAGAATGAAAAGACCAAGAGAAGAAAACAAAGGAGAAAACAGTGGAAGAAATGATACAGGAGTGTGTTCCATAATGAAGAGTGTGAGTTTCCAGATATAAAAAGCCCAAGGAGGGCCCAGAAAAATAATTAAGAAAGACCTAAGCCATAGCGCAGCATTGCGAGACTTAAGTAAGGAGAAAGATTCTGAAAGCTTCAGAAAGAAAAATAATTATACATAAAAATTAGGAACCCAAGAAGCATTAAACCTCTCAGTAGCAACACTGGAAATGGAAAATACTAAAAGAGTGGCTTAAAATTTCAGTGAGAATTTTTTTTCATTTAAAATTCAATATTCAGCAGTACTGTTAATAAAATGTGACAATATAATACACTGAAGTCCCAGATGTTCAAGTCCCCCCCAAATGTTATTTCCACTAACACCTTTCTCTGGAAGTTATTGAAGAATGTGCTCCCCTAAATGAGATGTGCTCTCCTAAGAAACAGTACTCAAGAAATCCAGTAGTCCTCCAAAGAAAAAGGTAAAGGGAATTTCCAGAAAAAGTGAAATAAGTGGGGCAGCGCCTGTGGCTCAGTGGGTAGGGCGCTGGCCCCAAATACTGAGAGTGGCGGGTTCAAACCCAGCCCTGGAAAAACTGCAACAAAAAATAGCTGGGCGTTGTGGCAGGCACCTGTGGTCCCAGCTACTCGGGAGGCTGGGGCAAGAGAATCGCCTAAGTCCAGGATTTGGAGGTTGCTGTGAGCTGTGATGCCACGGCACTCTACCAAGGGTGATAAAATGAGACTCTGTCTCTACAAATAAAAAAAAATAAAAATAAAAATAAAGTGAAAATAAGTGACCTAATCGATAGCTATGGAGCAGGCTTACGATGTAACCAGCTAAGATTAGAGTGGAAGTGGGGAAGTTTCCAGGAGGGATTTTTCAAGAGGAAAAAAGAACCACATGGAGAACATTTCTATAGTGCTTATACAAAGCATATGACTGATTTAGTAACAAGTAAAAAGAAATTTAGGGAAGCACATTAAAATAAGGTCAATTTTAACTCCAGGAAAAAGCTACAATATAGTCAAAAGAAAATGTTGTTACATGTAGTACACTACCGGGCTCAGCTATAACCATATAACTATAGCTGTAGTAAATTTTTAAATATAACGTAATTTTAAAATTCCTGAACATAAATGGAAATTATGATATAAATGCATCAGGAGGGTGGGGAAGCCAGTATGGGGGTTGTGTAAGAAAGCAAAACCTTCAAAACAAGAAGTTAATAAATAAAACCTAAATTTTAAAATCAACAAGTTACAGTAGAAGCATTTTATTTAAAAATGTGAAGGCAACACATCCAGATATTCTGGATGTGTTGGAAGTACAGCTAAAAGGAGTTGAAAGTGGTTGCCTCTAGAAAGTGAAAAGAAGTCAGGTTTGGAAGGAGTCGAGTTGGGAAGTATTTTTATTGTAAGTTTTGTATCACCATTTGACTTTCTAAATTACATACAATTACTATTTCAATAAGCATAATGTGTATTGTGAGCATTATTACATGTGGTATTACTACAAATATAACAGTAGATATTAGATACTGCACCTGATCTTAGCCAAAAGGCCAAGAAATGACACTCCATTGATGCTGGGATTATAATCAACATGCACATTCATTCATATAAAGTAAATTAACCCCAGTTCATCGTGGATAATATTTACTACTATTAAAAAACCACTATATTTGGCCTAACATAGGAAAAAGATTAGAACCTCTAATTCTGTAGTTTCAAAAAACTAAAGCTTTTCTGTGGATAGATTTTTGGAATGCAAATATGTGGCAAAACTGATTAAGCTATGAAGTAACAGGTGAATGGAGAGAAAGCCAAGTGAGCAGTTTTTAAGTTTTTAAGTAAGCACTCTAGTCTGTGTTTGCAGATAGAATGTGAAACAAGACCTACCCTGTTTCCCCAAAAATAAGACAGTGTCTTATATTGAGGTTTGCTCCCAAAGATGTGCTAGGTCTTATTTTCAAGGGACGTCTTATCTTTCCTGTAAGTAGGTCTTATTTTCAGAGGATGTCTTATTTTCGGGGAAACAGGGTTCTACCCAGAAGAAGAACACTGGTGCAGGAAGTTTGAGTAGGAATTCAGCAATCAATTGGATATAGAAAATGAGACGGTGAAGAGAGTGTGAACCTATTTTTCTTGAATAAAAACAAAGTGGGTAGTTAGGTCATTCCCTGAGAAAAGGAACATGAGAGAAGAACATTCTATTTTAAGAATGTTTGGAAAGTCTAGTATTTAGTTAGCCCTATAGGTCAGAGCTCAGAAAAAAGATCTGGACTGACACTAGAAGTTTTGAAGCCATTCATGTAAATGATGTTATTAAACTCCTGAGTACTCCTCAAAGGGCCAGAGAGATCAATACAGGATAGAAGGGAGAGTTATTAAGAAAGAGGGACCAAGTGAGAATTTAGCAGAATATCAATTATGAAAGGGTGGGAGAAAACCTGAAACACAAGTAAGTCAGAGAAAGTGAAAGGAAATACCAAGAGAATAAGACTGGTCTGACAGCAGCAAGAGCGAGAAAAGCTCCAGAACAAGAGAGGAATCAACGGACTTGAATGTCACTTGAAAGATCAAATAAGGATGAGTCCACAGAGTCAGAAATGAGGAAGTCACTGCTGAGCTTGGGAGGAGTGACTCTGGGGCACCTGTAGGAACGGAAGCCTCCTGCCTTGGAGTGGTAAGAGAGTGGTGATGGGGAAAGGTGACCAGGGACAGAGGCCTCTACAAAAGAGAAGAGTGTAGGAGCCAAGGGGAAACTTCCCATCTGCCCTCTGAAGCTCTGCTGAAAAGGCAACTGATGAAAGGTGGATTAATAGGAGAAAAGGGGTACCGATATCTATTAGCATGCACGGGGAAGGGGGGTCCCAGAACGATCACCCCACCACACAGTGAGGTACAGATGCTTCTACACTCCTCTCAACAGCGAAACGGGAGATGGGAAGTGTGGGTGACTTTAAGGGGGTAGTAAATAAGTTTTAGGAGGATTCGATGGGCTTGAAGAACATTCAGTGGCCTGGGATGAAATCTGTTGGGCCCACACAGCAGGTAGTGGTTTGAGGCTAAAGTCTGTCCAGGTGCGCTCTGACGGCCCTCTCTCCTCCTGCAAAGTGAGTTCAGTTACTGAAAACTCAGAGTAGGGACCAGAGCCAGCTGTTTTTTTCCTTTGGCAGGTTGAGATTTAGGCAGATAAGGGGGCTTCAGAGAACAACTTCATCCTGTGGTTTGGGAGAGGCAGAGGATCAGCAGGGGTGAGGGACGCCTTCTTATTCAATTCAGCACGTCAAAGTCCCATATTTTGGGATATCTGTTTCTGAGCCCCAGCATGAGGAAGAGGGACTTTGGGCAATTGCGGGAAGAAAAAGCATTAACGTTACACAAACAAAACATTGAACTCTTGTCTGCTTGACTGGGCACCTGAATCCTTGCTACCTATTCCCTAGGTTTGCCCTTTCAGTAAAACTGGTCCCATTCTTAGAAATCTCAGATGCTGTCCAATGTTTTCATCTAAACCAGGGGTAGCGAACAAGTTCGACACAAAGAGCCAAAATTTTAAACTGTGCAAGTCAGAGAGCCACACCACGCAGTGACCTGCCAAAACAGACAAACACTCGCACAAAAGCATATAATTTTAACAATAATATATTAAACACATAATATAACATGCTCAGTCAGGTGTTTTTTGTTACCTTGTTCGCACCCCTGCGTCTATCAGCTTAAGGAATGTTCCATCTAAGCCTATTTTTTTGAGTGTTTTTATCATGAATGGATGCTGGATATTGTCAAAAAATATGTAGTGCTTGATGAAGTTGTGTGTCATCCTTGCCCAGGGGCCATGTTAATCTTCTCCATATCCTTCCAATTTTAGTATATGTGCTGCCAAAGTGAGCACCCAGGTCTGAATTCATATTTTTAAATCACTGTGATAAGGAAACCAAGCAAGACAACAGGCACAGGTAAAAAATTCACTTTGTTTCTAGACAACCTCTGGGTTCAATTTCATGCAAAGCTTCTTGCTGCTTTAGCAGGAGCAACCTTCCCACACTTTTGGAAAATGAGCAGGGCCTAGAGGCTGCAACCGTCTTACTGGCTGAAACTTCGGAACCTGGGGCTTGGTGTCCTCGAATTGTTCAGTTCTCCTATGCATGAATAATTGCAAGTCAAGTAGGTTTTTGTTTTAAAGAGGAAAAATTTCAGGCTTGAGATGATTAGAATCTAAAAATTTGAGTGAATGAGGATATTAACTTCAGACATTTGGCAGCTTGAAACATAGACAATGTTTTTAAAATATGGTTTAGCTCTTTCTGCCCTGTGTGTATGTTGATTTTCAAGTTGAAAGGAATTTCAAATATGTAGGGATATGTGGGGAAACATGTGGTTAGGATATGCTTGACTTCTATATTTGCTTGTGCACTTCATCTGTTGCTATATTACACATGAAGTACCACTTGATACTTCAATCATACATAAACAGGATGGCACCAGCCCCATGGTCCCCAAATTGGGAGGACCCCCCAAGTGCTAAATGGCCCAAAAGTCAATTCTGTGCCCCCCTCCCCTTGTGGTGAACTATAGCTCTTTTAGAGAAATGGTGCGTGGCTCTGAAAAGAGCCTTTGGGTCTTGATGCTCAGGCATTCCTCAGGCGGCTCACTTGCGGGTGGTGTGCCGGGTGAAGGCCTTGTTGGCCTCGGACACGGCATGCTTGCCTATGTGCAAGGACAGCCTCAGGCCCAGGGCGGACTGGATCTCTCCTGAGGTGATACCTGAGCACTTGGTGTAGTGGTCCAAGTGGCAGGCCTCCTGGGTGATTCGCTGGAGGATGTTGTGATCAAATGAATCCATGACGTTCACAGCCTCTGTGTTGAAGTAGGTGTCAAATCTGTTCCCTGCCTGGCTGGGGTGACGACTGTGGGGCCTTGGCTGATTCTGCCTCTCGCTTGTCGATGACTTGGCCTCTTCTGGCTCTTTGGAGCCAGGACAGGCGTCGTCAGAGGACATCCCAGAGGAAGGCTCAGCTATGGCACAGACAGCTGCAGGGAAGCACAGAGAAAAGAAAATGGCGAATTCGAGCGGTTGGTCATCATTATATATTCATGTTGCCTGACGTCACTGGGCAACTCGCGCTCTGACCAGATGAAAAATCGGGAGGGTAGCCTGTCAGAGGGCCTCAGAACCCTTAAGGTGATTGGATAGTTCTCCTGACATGTGATTCACATCCACCAATCAAAGTGGGCATCTGCCAACATAAGAGCTTTGGGTTGCCTGGCTTGGAGAATGTGACCATTATGCTCCATCAAGCAAAAGGTCACCTGAATACAAAAGTTCAAAAGATAGGCAGGATGCCACAGCTCACCTCCCTCCCATCCCGTCAGGACACTGCACATCACAAACCCCTCAAATCTGTGGAACATTACCTGCAACCTTCCTTCCAAATCAGCAGCATGCCGCCTACCTAGATGGTATAAGCCATCCTGTTGTGATGGGCTACAGCTCTTTCGGGACAGATGCTGTGGCTGTGAGAAGAGACTTTGGGTTCAGTGCTCAAGTGGTCCTGAGGCTTTAGTTTTATTACGGAGTATTGTCTTGGGTATACTTTTTTTGTTTGTTTGTTTGTTTTTTTGTTTTTTTTTCCTGATTCCATACAAAATGAAGAAATGTTTTTTCCAGTTCTTCAAAGCATGATGTGGCTGTTTTAATGGGATTGTGTTAATTCTGTACATTGCTTCAAGTAGTATAGACATTTTAATAATGTTGATTTTTTCCCGCCCAAGAGCATGGTATGTTCTTCCATTTGTTAATGTCTTCTGCTATTTCTTTTCTTAGCATTTCATAATGTTTTTCAACATAACATATATTATGGAGAGTTCTTTTAAAATAATAATTGAGTACTCAAACATAGTACAGAAATAACTGACTCACCAAGTTCAAGAAATTATAGCTGTGGAGACAAAAGTGACTCCATCTTGGGTGTAAATCTGCCACACTGACTTCAGATTAACCTAAGCCCAGTCAGTGCCTCCTGCTTCCTACTTTGTTTACTTCCCTTAGTATAAGAACATGTATTCATCATAAATCCTGCCTTAGATCAAAGCAACCTTGATGCCATTGCACAAATTATAGGCTGTGGCACACATAGTGCTTTGCCTGGTCTGCAGGGTTGGCTTTGATTGTCTCTGTAGATGCACACACACTTTCCTTATGGCAGATAGCCCTGGATGTGGATGGATGGATAGTGGGGAGTAAACTATCGTGCTGTTGCCTAAGACTACATTTTCCTCAGTGAATTTCCCAATAAACCACCTTTTACTGACACAATGGATTTGTCTGCCTCATTCTTTAGTTTTCATTGATACTGGAATTTCTCTTCCGTGGGTTCTTGGCCTGTGTGATTCAAGGAATGAATGCACGGACCACAGATCAGTGTTAAGACAGGATTTATTTACAGAAAATAAAAGAATACAAAAATACCAAAGCTCCTGGCAGAGAGAACCCAGGTCAGGGAAAGAGCTCTTTCGCTCCCTCTCTGTGTGTCTCTCTGGGCTCTTTGTCCAGGGGTATATATAGTCTCATGGGGTTTTTTATAGTAACATTTAGCTGGAACTCAGTTGTTACATTTAGTCAGAACTCATTTGTTACATTTAGCCTGAACTCAGTAGCAGGTGAATGGCTGCAATCCCTTTCATTCAGGCCTGGGAAACTTAGGAGAAATTGACCGGGCTTAGGAAACTTAGATGAAATTGACCAGGCCTAGGAAATGGGAGGTTCCTTGTTCAGCTGAAAGTGCAAGGGGAGGGAGATCTAAGGTGCTGGTGTCTCCCCAGCAGTTGTCTGGCCCCTCTGGATACTGGAGCCTCCTACAGAGCCCCCCTGTCTACCCTCCAGCCGGCTGGTTCCTCTGCCCACTGCCATTGCACCAACACCGACAGGGCTGAGGCAGCAGGTCTGCCCTCAGCTCCTCCAAAGTGGCTGGGGAGCCATCTGTCCTGTATCATCATCTCCTTCATTATTTGGGGGCCACTTTGCATATACAGTCCTTTTATGGGACAATACTTATTTCAGACTCCCTAGAAACTAAGATTATTGGTCTAACATGTTACCAGTTTTTTCATTCTGTTTATTTTGTGGCTATATTCTTTTATTTTTGAAAAAACAAGGGTGAAGCTGCTAAGACATGGTCATATAGCCATTACATTACATTGGACACTGATAATCAAGTTGATTTCTGAAACTCACTTCAGTGTCTAATGCAGTAGACATGGTGTTAGCCTTATAGTGTCTTAGTTTTTGTTTGTTAAGAGACAGGATCTCTCTGTGTCACTGGAGCTACAGTGAGGTGGCACAATCCAAGCTCTGTGCATCCTTGGACTTCTGTGCTCAAACAACGATCCTACCTCAAGCTCCCAAGTACCCAGGACTGCAGGTGTGCAGCAATATACCATTTAAATATGGTAATTTAAAGAACCATATTTCTTGTAGAGACTGGATTTTGTTATGTTGCCCAGCTCCTGGCCTCAAGCAATGCTCCTGCATCATCCTTCCCAAGTGCTGGTATAACAGCCATGAGCCACCATACCAAGACTAGCCTATAGAGTTTGAGCCTATCAGGGATACATAGCCTCTATCAGTTTAAGAAATGTCCCTTCTATACCAATTT
>CAUYPK010076987.1:0-60953 GCA_963574355.1 Loris lydekkerianus
AATTTCGGCTCTTTGCCTCTTATCATTATTTTGTATACTGTGGCTCTTTGCCAAGTTTGGATTTTGTTATGCTGCTTCTGAGGAGGGACCTCTGAGGCGCGATCTCCGAGCGCGTAGTCGAACTTGTTCGCCACCCCTGCATAGCAACCTCAAACTCTTGCCTCAGCCTCCTGAGTAGGTGGGACTACAGGTATGTGCTACAATGCCTGGCTAGTTTTTCTACTTTTAGCAGAGATGGGGTCTGGCTCTGCTCAGGCTTATCTCAAACTCCTGAGTTTGAGCAATCCCATCTCAGTCTCCCAGTGTGCTAGGATTACAGGTGTGAGCTACAGCGCCAGGCCCGGAGCCAACATTTCTTAAAGCCTTTTGGTGCTAAACCCTAGGATATGGAGATAAAACCTATCACTGTAGATAATGTGAAGGAGAAAGGCAATGCTGCCTGAGGGCCTAAGGTGGGAGAGATTTCTGTGTGCGGTGGGCATGACCTAAGAGGAAGGCTATGTTAACCAGAGTGATGAAAATATGTCACATGGTCTAATAAACCAGTGTATGGTGCCTCATGATCGCATTAATGTACACAGCCATGATTTAATAATAAAATCAAAAAAGAAGCAATGATGGTTTTTGGAGAATAAGGAGAAGGTTTGTGGACATGAAAAGAAGCCCTCTTCTTTTGAGCACAAGGCTTATGGTTCCCTTGCTCATTTGGAAATCTGCAGGCTTTCCAGTTTACAAATGCCTGACCCTAGGAACTTATCTGACTAAGGTCACCTGATACAGATCTTGTCACATGGAGTTAGGGGAGGGATACTAACCTTCCTCTACCACCTGATATCTCTCTAGGTGGGGATAGTGTGCCCTCCATTTTTCTAACCTTTGAACTGGTTAAAAGTATGAGGATTTTTTGGAACAACTCAGGAAATTGCCTGTTAGAGGTTAAGAAGATAAGGCTGTGCTCAGTGGCTCATGTTTGTAATCCCAATACGTTGGGATGCTGATTTGGGAGTATCACTGGAGGCCAGAAATTTGAGACCAGACTGGGCTGTTAGCGAGACCCTCTCTCTACATGGGGGGCTAAAGAAGGGGGATCACTTCTCTGCAGCCCAAGATTTCAAGGCTATAGTAAGTTGTGATATCACATTTCTGTCACATAGCCTGGGTGACAGAGCAAGACACTATTTTGAAAAAAAGAAAAGTTATTTGCAAAAATGAACTTAGTTATAAGAATGAGACTGTCTCAAATAAACTTTTAAAAAATATTTTCTTCCAAATAACTAATATTGCTTAAAATTTGTATATTATCAGCTTTAATGCTTAAAATACCCATGCAAGTTTAAAATATTAAAGTGGCAATCTGGTTTTGAATACAATATTCTTGATGAAATCCTAAATACTTTTTCCTTTTTTTTTTTCCAGACTGAGATAGAGTCTAGCTCAGTCACCCTGGGTTGAGCGCTATGGTGTCATAGCTCACAGCAACCTCAAACTCTTGGACTCATTCGATCCTTTTGCCTCAGTCTCCCGAGTAGCTGGGACTACAGGTGCTCGGTATGATGCCCAGCTAGTTTTTCTATTTTTAGTAGAGATGGGCTCTTGCTCTTGCTGAGGCTGATCTTGAACTCCTGAGGTCATGGAATCCTTCCACCTAGGCCACCCAGAGTGCTGAGATTATAGGCGTGAGCCACGTGCCTGGCCTTAACTATTGCTTTTTTTTTTTTTTTTCTGTAGCTTTTGAAATCATTACAGTGTTCTTGAAAATTAATGAATAAAATAAAAATAGCTAATAACCCATTTCATTAAAAAATCGGTTTGATTGTTTTTTGTTTTTTTTTTAAGACAGAGTCTTACTCTGTTGTCCAGGGTGGAGTGTAGTGGCATCAGCCTAGCTGACAACAACCTTGGATTCTGGGGTTCAAGTGATCCTCCTGCCCCAGCCTTCCGAGTAGCTAGGACTACAGGCACCTACCACAATGCCAGGCTAGTTTTTTTATTTTCACTAGAGACAGGGTTTCTCACTCTTGCTTATGCTGATCTTGAACTCGTAGTCTCAAAAGTGATTCTTCTGCCTTGGCTTCCAAGAGTGCAAGGATTGCAGGTGTGAGCCACTATGCCCAGTCTCATAAAAGAATTAGGAGGGTTGAAGTTACCTATACTTTGAAAAGCAGGAAAAGCGAAAGCCAGTTTCTCCCAAATTGTTTCATAGAGTTGATTGGCCACTGCCTGCACACTCTCCATCTATCATGTAAAAGCCTGTGGACATGCTGTCCTTTTTGCTTTCTCTGCAGCGAGGAGCTGGATGAGCTGCACTACCAGGACACAGATTCAGACGTGCCAGAGCAGAGAGACAGCAAATGCAAGGTCAAATGGACCCAGGAGGAGGTGAGTGCTATGCAACTCTGTGCAGCTGGGGAGCTGGCCAGAGACCTGAGCCTGGAGTGTCTGCCTGATGCTCTGGCACATGGGGTGAAGGGTAGGGGCCAGAGAAAGGAACACATGGGTCTTCTGGTTCTTTCTGATGCCTCTTCTCAGAGGTTCCCTGGGGACTGTCAATTCTGAATTCTGAGAGCTCCAGGGGGAATGTGTCTTTCAGATCTCAGGGCCAGCACTTGTCTCCTGAGAAGCTGGCGTGTCCTGTATCCTGGATGTCAGTTTTCCTTCTTGCCTTCTGTCTGCTAGGAGGTTTGGATAAATCTGCAGCCTCTTCCTGTACTTTTTTAAAAATTTAATTATGTTTAATCTGGTGACATCAAGCTCTGAATTGATGTTTCTGTTAGTCACATCTTTTTATTTATCAGCTTTATTAAAGTATAACTTACGTACAATCACATGCCCTTTTTTAAGGTGAGGTCGTCAGTTTTGGTAAGTGCATATGCCCACTTAGCGCCACCATGATTATCTCAAGACATCCTCTTGTGGCCCTTTGTGGTCAGGCTCTCCAAGCTCCAGGCAGTTTACTCAGTTTGCATTTTGCCCTTTTTTTTTTTTTTGAGACAGTGTTTCACTATGTCGCCCTCAGTGATACTGCATCACAGCTCCAATCTTGGGCTTAAGCGATTCTCTTGCCTCAGCCTCCCAAGTAGCTGGGACTACAGGCTCCTGCTACAACGCCTGGCTATTTTTTGGTTATAGTTGTTGTTTGGCAGGCCTGGGCTGGATCCGAACCCACCAGCTCTGGTGTATGTGGCTGGCGCCCTAGCCACGGAGTTATTGGCGCCGAGCCTGTAGTTGTTATTGTTGCTTAGCAGGCCTGGGCCAGGTTTGAACCCGCCAGTCCCAGTGTATGTGGCCAGCACCCTAGCCACTGAGCTATAGGTGCCAAGCTGAATTTTGCCCATTTTTGAACTTCCTATAAGTGAAATCACACGGTTGTATTTTTCTTTTTTTTTTTTTTTCCGTAATTGTCCTTCATTGCCACCTGCTGCCTCATTGTATGGGTGGTGCCAGTGTGTTTCAAGTAATGGTAGATGTTTGGACTGTTGCCAGTTTTTAGCTGTTGTGGATAGCACTGCTATGAAGGTTCTTGGATATATCTTTTTGCAGATACTTTTACTTCTCTTGGGGACATAATTAGATATGGTGATGGGATAGTATGTGTTTAATCTTATAGAAACTGAAACCCTTTTCTTAATTGTAGAGCAGTGGTTCTCAACCTTCCTAATGCTGCGGCCTTTCAATACAGTTCCTGTGGGTCTCGACCCACAGGTTGAGAACCGCTGCTATAGAGGAGTGGAGATGAGGGGAGGAGGCTAGGGGCAGTGGGAGGAGTTGGAGATTGGTAACAGCAGGGTACATGCCAGTTGTCAGCAAGGGCAGTGGTGCTGGAGGTAGGTATGGTTGACCAGAGTGAAGGGGGAAAGCAGTGAGAGTCTGGCCTGGCCTTGAGTGAGGAGTGTTTTGGTCTGGCCAAGAGCGAACGTATGGCTGTGGGCTATTTCGCATAGAGGATTTATGGAGACTGTCTAGCCTGAGCCATTATCTGGCTAAACTGTGGTTGAGGGTCTGGATTCCTGTGGCAGCCACATGATGGCCAATTTTTCTGTCTATATACATATACAGATTTTTTTTTTTGTTTGTTTGACAAAAGCCATGTAACTTTAAATATATCCTTTTTTTTTTTTTTGAGACAAGAGTCTCACTTTATCGCCCTCAGTAGAGTGCTGTGGCATCACAGCTCACAGCAACCTCCAGCTCCTGGGCTTAGGCGATTCTCTCGCCTCGGCCTCCCGAGTAGCTGGGACTACAGGCAGCTGCTACAAGGCCTGGCTATTTTTTTGTTGTTGCAGTTTGGCAGGGGCTGGGTTTGAACCCGCGCCCCCCCACCCTTCCCATATGGGGCCGGCACCCTACCCACTGAGCCACACGCGCCGCCCAAGTATATCCTTTTAACTATTTTTAAGTATGCGTATCAGTAGTGTTAGGTATTTTCCCATTGTTGTGCAACAGATCTCAGAACTTTTTCATATTTGCAAACTGAAACTGTACCCATTCAACACTAATTCCCTCTGCCCCCTACCCCAGGCCTTGGCATCTGCCTTTGTACTTTGTTTCTATGATTCTGACTACTTTAGATACTTCATGTGAGTGGAATCATACAGGACTTATCCTTTTGTGAGTGGCTTGTTTCATTTAGCATAATGTCCTCAAAGGTTCATCTATGTTGTAATGTGACTAATCTATTGTACGTATATATCACATTTTCTTTGCCTATATATTAAATTAAAACAAGGAATAATTCATCTATGATAAACTACTGCGATTTGTTGAATAATTTTGTAGGTTTTTTTTTTTGAGATGGAATCTCACTATGTCGCCCTGTGTAGGGTGCTGTAGCATCACAGCTCACAGCAACCTCAAACTCTTGGGCTTAAGCGATTCTCTTGCTTCAGCCTCCCAAGTAGCTGAAGCAAGTACAGGTGCCTGCCACAACACCTGACTATTTTTTTGGTTGAAGTTGTCACGTTGTTTGGCAGGCCTGGGTTGGATTTGAACCCACCAGCTCTGGTGTATGTGGCTGGCGCCCTACCCTCTGAGTTACAGGTGCTGAGCCCAATTTTTGGTTTTTGACAGATGTGCATATTGTGGTCATGAAATGACCAGTTCTGTGAAGTTCTAGAGCATTACCATTGCCTCCCAAACATTCCTTGTTCCCCTTTACTGTCAATCCCGCTCAGACAGCTATTGACCACCTTTTTGTTTCCATAGCTTCGTTTGTTTTTCTAGAAGTTCGGGTGCCTGGAATCACACAGCATGTACCCTTTTCGGTCTGGCTTCTTTCATTCATCATAATGATAGTGAGGTCCATGTTGTGTGAATTAGTTCATTTTTTGGAGGACAATTTGACAGATACTGTTTCGCCTCCTAACTTCCCTTGATTCTGCCCAGGTCTGCCCATCACCAAGGCGAATCAACGTCACCTCTGACGAGGCCTCCTAATGTTCACTTTGCCCCCTTTCAAGCCCTTTTCTACTCTGGCAGCCAAAGGGAACTTGATAACAAGCACACTGGGCCGTGACCACCCACTGCTCAGATGTGTCAGTGGCTTTGCATGATGTGGAGGCCTGAGCTGGTGCTGCATGTGGTCTGGCCTCTGCAGTTCCTTCCCCTCCAAGGTCATCTTGCACCTGTTTCTCTCACTTCCTGAATTCTAGTTCTGCTACATTTCCTTTGAATCTGTCCTTTGGTCTCCCTGAATAGGCAGTCACCACGTACCTCTCTGTATCCCCCAGCATGGGGTAGCTTCACTTCTGTTCATGTGAGCCTTTGATTAGTATCTGCCTCCTTGAAGACTGCGAGCCCTGTGAGGGCAGGGGGACTCTCTTGCTGCCCATTGCCGTGACTGCAGCGCCTGGCACTCTGCCCAGCACATAACAGGTGACTGACTGTGTTGAATGAGGCTTTTCCTGTTGGAGAGGGCTCAGTCACCAGCAGCTGGAGGCCGTCTGCAGGTATGTGAGCTGAGCCCTCCATCTCTCTGGTATCGGCAGGATGAGCAGCTGAGGGCACTGGTGAGGCAGTTTGGACAGCAGGACTGGAAGTTCTTAGCCAGCCACTTTCCTGTGAGTATGTCCCCTCCACTCGGGCAAGGGTTCTGGGTGGCCATTGTGCCTGGGACAGACTTTCTACAAAGGAGAAGAAAAGCAATGGCCTCACCAAGGCCCCCCAAACAAAACTGAGTAAAACAAGACAGAAAGACCTTCACGGGACCTCTCTGCTTACACCAGCATCGGAGGCTCCCTGATGTAAGCATCTCCACACAGCTGCCTCGGCTTTTCCAATGGTCTTTAGCCTCTGAGACCTTTGCATCCAGTGATGGGTATTTGCGTTGCTTCCTGGAGTTGGGAGTGAATAGGTACTCAGTTTTCAGCAGTGGGGCTGATATGAAGGGAAACTGCCATCAGTAGATTTCTTGATCCCCCTGCAGGGCTGGGGGTGCCACTACATCTGAGTATTTAGAGCCTCCTGATGGGCAGGGGTCCCTGCAGGCCCTCACCTCCCAGGACTGCTGGTGCCAGAGGGTGGGGACGTGGTAGGAGCTGTCATATAGCTTCCTGCCAGGGCCCCTCAGGGCACTCAGGGATGGAGTCATCAGACCCCTTCCTACCTGATTTCCTCATCTCCCCATGCCTTTACCGTGTAGCCTGAACTCTTCCATGAATAAACATGCTCTCCCAGAAGAAAGGAGGAATCCCTTCATACCCCTCAAGGCTTTACAAAGGGCTTGTGGTGGTGGCCCCCCTATGTTTGGGTGGTGGGAAGTGGCTCCCCACTGCGGCCTGAATTTGGCCCTCTTTTTGTAATAAAGGGACACCACCTGTGTTCTGGCACAGGGACATGTGGTGGGTATGGGACGGGGCACACCCCCCTGAGGTGTGCTCTACCCCAGGCCCCTGGGCATAGTACTCAACCAGGGTCCCAGCCTGCAGTCCCATAAGTTCTCACAGACCCCATCTGTTCTTCCCATTCTCTTCCCAGAACCGCACTGACCAGCAATGCCAGTACCGTTGGCTGAGAGTTTTGAATCCAGATCTCGTCAAAGGGCCTTGGACCAAAGAGGAAGACCAAAAGGTAATTGCCAGTACAGTGCCTTGCACACAGTGGCCACTGCCCTGACACCAGCGAGTCAGGGCTGCGAGGCTGCTTCCACGTTGGCAGAGTGTCAGGCTGAACGTTGGGCGAGAGTCATCCACGGGCCAGTCTGGACCTTCCCACTGCCCCTACCCTAACACTAAGGTCTCAAGACTCAGGGTGATTTCAGATCTCCCCACAAACTGAGGGCCACTGTGCAGATCACTTGGCTTCTCTTGCTCTGTCTTAAGGAGGCAGCAATAGTGCAGAGTTGTTATGCACGTCACGGAGTGCCGCGTGGTGAGCTGAGCAAACGCAGCTGCTGTCACCCTCGAAGATAGTTTGGGATCACCCTGTGTGGTGTCCTTCACAGGACACAAAGCCTTGCAGATGCCTTATTTCCAAGGCAGCCTGTGAAAAGGGCAGAAGAGGAGTAGTCAAATCTGTTTTATAGGTGAGGAGACCAAGGCTCAGAGGGCGCCTACAGTCCAGGAGGCGGCAATGACACGACTGTCCAGGGCTACTGCTCAGCAGTCCCCTCACCTTTGGTACTTCTCCCTGATGTCAGCCTTGGGAGACATGGCGGGGGGACCGAGGGAGGAGGTGTAGGGAACCAAGTATTATAGATTAGTTTTAAAATTCTTCTTTTATTAAAAAATCAAAGTGAGCCAGGTGCAGTGGCTCATGCCTCTAATTCTAGCACTCTGGGAGGCTGAGGTGGCAGGAGCCCATCCCTTGAACTCCGGAGTTCGAGTCCAGCCTGAGTGAGAACAAGACTCCATCTCTACTAAAAATAGAAAAAAACTAGCTGGACCTTGTGGCAGGTGCTGGTAGTTTCAGCTACTTTGGAGCCTGAGGCAGGAGGATCGTTTGAGCCTAAGAGTTTGAGGTTGCTGTGAGCTATGAAGGCACCCAGGGGCATAGAATGAAACTGTCTCAAAAAAAAAAAAAAAAATTGAAGTGATATGTAGTTGCTGTAAAAACTTAAACCAAACAGAAATGAAGTAGAATATTTCCTCACCAAAATCTTGTTGCTGAAATGTTGACTCTTTCAATTTGGCTGCAGCCTGTGTGCACTTGAGAATGTGCGAGTCTGTTGTAAGGAGAGGCCAGGCCCGGCTCAGGTGGCCACACATGTGTTTGGTTTCCTGAGTGAGAGGCCTGGCTGAGGGACAGGTAGGGACTCAAATCCAGCTGGGTCAGCTCCCCATGCCTGGCACCAAGGCTCGGGGCTGTGCCCTTGTGGTTTCTACAGAGGTATTGGAGGGGCTTCTGGAAGCCTGGGGCAAGGCTGGGGGAAGAAACAGTGACCCCCTGTACTTTACGTGTCTCAGTGGTGGGGAGTGAGCCTTGGATGCTCTCTCCCCCAGGTCCTCCTTGTCCCTTTACCCTTTTCTCCAGAACAAGTTGACTGTGTTGAGCCCTGAAGAGGAAGGCAGGACCTTGGCTCTTTTTTCTTTGCTTGAGCTCTGTTTGACAGGGAGTCTCCAGCACTCTTGGCCTCGATTTATTTTAAGCAGTGAGTGACAGGGATATGTTAAGAAGTTAGGCTGGTGCCTGTGGACTATGCAGGGTCCTAAGTGGCCTCCTCCTAACCACCTCACTGGCTCCATGTGGCCAGCAGGGGTGGGTGGGGGTGAGGCGCGGCAGGCAGGTGGCGTCTCTTAGGGCCATGGTGAGGCTCACGTGTATGTGAATGCGATGTGGCGGGGCGTAGGGAGGTCCCACAGGCTTCAAAGAGGCTCTTCCTCAAGGTGATCGAGCTCGTCAAGAAGTATGGCACGAAGCAGTGGACGCTGATCGCCAAGCACCTGAAGGGCCGGCTGGGGAAGCAGTGCCGTGAACGTTGGCACAACCACCTCAACCCTGAGGTGAAGAAGTCCTGCTGGACGGAGGAGGAGGACCGCATCATCTGCGAGGCCCATAAGGTGCTGGGCAACCGCTGGGCTGAGATCGCCAAGATGCTGCCAGGGAGGTAAGCTGCCTCGGGCTGGGGTGGACGTGAGCAGGTGGGGCCTCTGCTGGTGACAGAGGAGGGATCCCAGGGGTCACTGTGCTCTTTTCCTTAACCCTCAGTCTTAGCTCCAGGGTTGTCAGGCATGCATAGTCAGGAGGAAGGGTAGTTTCCCTGGGAAGGCCCTGACACGTCAGCTTGAAAAGACAAGAAGTGGTAAGGGTGGCCTCAGCCGGAATCAGGAGCCCTGGAATCAGGCTCTCACCGTTTCCCAGTTTGCCATTATGTTATCTTTGGCCACCTTTCTCTTCCGCACCTCTGTTTCTTCAGCTGATATAAATCGGGCTGGGGTTATGGGAAGATAGGCTTTCTTTAAGAAGAAAAAAAAAAGACCTGGCCTGGTAGCTCACACCTATAATCCTAGCACTCTGGGAGGCCAAGGTAGATGGATACCTTGAGCTTAGGAGTTAAAGACCAGTGTGAGCAAGAGTGAGACACCCCCCATCTCTACTAAAAATAGGAAAGCTGGCTTGGGGCCCGTAGTTCAGTGGGTGGGACACTGCCACATATACCAAGGCTGGCAGGTTCGAGCCTGGCCTGGGCTTGCTAAACAACAACAAAATAGTCAGGTGTTGTGGTGGGCACCTGTAGTCCCAGCTACTTGGGAGGCTGAGGCAAGAGAATCACTTAAGCCCAAGAGTTTGAGGTTGCTGTGACCTGTGATGCCACGGCACTATACCGAGAAAGACATAGTGAGACTCTGTCTCAAAAAAAAAAAAAAAAAAATATAGGAAAGCTAAGGCAAGAGGATTGCTTGAGCCTAAGAGTTGGAGGTTGCTGTGAGCTATGATGTCATGGCACTCTACCCAAGGCGACAGCTTGAGACTGTCTCAAAAAGAAAAAAAAGAAAAAAAATCAAATAGTGCTATAACTTACTAAAAGAATTATAATAAAAAACATCAATTAGTCCTTGCCTCCACCCTCTTAAGGTACTATACTAAAGAGACTTATCATTTTTGAGTTCTTCTGGTGTTCACCTTTGTCTTCCTAAGTGGTGTACTATTTCATATATTAGTCTTCTCCTAATATAATTTCATATCTTCCTTTCTGTGAGAGAAGATTTAGCTTTTTTAATCTTTCCCAGCCCCTTCATACCACTTTGTTGTCCCAATATTGTACCATAATTTTTAGTTAAAATAATATACTAATGCTTATAGTAGTATTATCTTATAAAAATAACTCAAGCGCTAAGAACTACTGCTAACTGATCTAGGAGTATATTTCCTTTTTTCCTTTTGAGACAGAGTCTCACTTGGTTACCCTTGATAGAGTCCTGTGGCATATTAGCTCACAGCAACCTAAAACTCTTTGGGTTTAAGCGATTCTCTTGCCTCAGCCTCGCAGTAGCTGGGACGATAGGTGCCTGCACAATGCCCACCTATTTTTTAGAGATGGGGTCTTGCTCTGGCTTCGGCTGGTCTTGAACCTGTGAACTCAGGCAATCCACCTACCTTGGCCTCCCAAGTGCTGGGATTACAGACATGAGCCACCACACTTGGCCTTGGAGTATATTTCCATTTTGTCTGACATTTTTCTTAGAGTTAATAGTCATCTTGGTTTTTATTTATTTATTATTATTTTTTTAGAGACAGAATCTCACGTTGTCACCCTTGGTAGAGTGCTGTGGTGTCACAGCTCACAGCAACCTCCAGCTCTTGAGCTTTGGCGATTCTCTTGCTTCAGCCTCCTGAGTAGCTGGGACCACAGGCGCCTGCCACAACGCCTGGCTATTTCTTGTTGCAATTTGGTTGGGGCGGGCTCAAACCCGCCACCCTCTGTATATGGGGACGGAGCCCTACTCACTGAGCCACGGGTGCCACCCGGTTTTTATTTTTATTTTTTGAGAAAGAGCCTCAAGCTGTCGCCCTGAGTAGAGTGCTATGGCATCACAGCTTACAGCAACCTTTAACTCCTGGGCTCAAGCAATTCTCTTGCCTTAGCCTCCTAAGTAGCTGGAACTACAGGCGCCTGCCACAATGCCTGGCTGTTTTCTGGTTGTAGTTGTCATTGTTGTTTGGCAGCCCCGACTGCATTCGAACCCGCCAGCTCTGGTGTATGTGGCTGGTGCCTTAGCTGCTTGAACTACAGATGCCGAGCCGTCTTGGTTTTTTATCATAGTTTCCAGCATAGCTCTTGATGTTTTGGTAGTGGCCTGTCACATCCTGAGATCACCCACCAGAGCTATTTCCAAATGTCATGGAGTAACACTGGCTCTGCTTTTCTTTGGAGAACCAATCCTGTGTCCTGCTTGTCGCCTTCTGCGGTTTGCTCTTTAGGCCTCTTGCTTTGCTGTCAGCTTGGAATGTTGCTTTGCCTCTGTCTGCGTGGCTCCCTCTTCTTGCTTGATTTGCCTCTCGCTTTGGTGGAGCGCGTCCTTCACGAGCATCCTGAGGTCAGTGCAGGGGAGATAACTGTGCATCCAGAGTTGCCTTTATTCTACCTCGCGTTTGACTGATGGGATGATATAGGATTCAAGTTTGAAAATGATTTTCTTTTTTTGTTTTCTTTTTGAGACAGAGTCTCATTATGTTGCCCTCAGTAGAGTGATGTGGTGTCATAGCTAACAGCAGCCTCCAATTCTGGGGCTCAAGCGATTCTCTTGCCTCAGCCTCCCAAGTAGCTGGGACTACAGGCGCCCACCACAGTGCCCGGCTATTTTTTTGTTGTTGCAGTTGTCATTGTTTTAGCTGGCCTCGGTGTATGTGGTCGGCACCCTACCCACTGAGCTACGAGTGCCTCCTGAAAATAATTTTCTTTCTGAATATTGAAGGCATCTCATTATGTATTCTTTTCTTGTTATTTTTCATCTCTTGTACCTGAGAGGCTTCCTGGACCTTACCTTCCAAACCTTTGTGAGTTATTTTGACTAAAAAGTTTTACTTTCTAAGGCAGTGGTTCTCAACCTGTGGGCTGTGACCCACAGGAACTGTAGTAAAGGGCCATGGAGGGTGGTGCCTGTGGCTCAGTGGGTAGGGCGCAAGCCCTGGCCAACCTGCAACCAAAAATAGCCAGGCCTTGTAGTCCCAGCTACTTGGGAGGCTGAGGCAAGAGAATCGCCTAAGCCAGGGAGTTGGAGGTTGCTGTGAGCTGGTGACGCCAGGGCACTCTACTGAGGGCAATGAAGTGAGACTCTGTCTCTACAAAAACAAACAACAACACCAAAAAAAACAGGGGCCATGGAATTAGGAAGGTTGAGAACCACCGTTCTAAGGGCTCACCTCTCCTTGTCCTTTTTCTGGCAACTCTATTCTTTATGGTCTTAATAGCTTATTTCTGTGTCAATATTGTTTTTTTTTTTTAAATCTCTTCTTCTTGCCTTATCTCTGTTTCCTCTGTGTTTCTTATTTACTTTGCTAGTTTGCCTTCATGTTGGGGCTTCCTTGGAGGTCATCTGGTCACGCTGGAGGTCGTCTGATTCTTGGCTGTCCATTCACATTTAGGAGCGTGTCGCTATAAGTCCTTTGGAAGCCTGCTGTGTGGAGGCAGGGCTCACCTTCTGCTTGTTTTGCTGTCATAATTGGTTATCCACCAGTCTTTTTGGAAGCTATTCCAAGAGTAGGGTCGGATTTATCTGGACTTGTTTACTTTCTTTAGAGAGGAATGTGTCCTTCTGACTCTTCTCCGGGAGCTCAGGGGTTGGGAGCTTTCGGTCCATGTGCAAACTTTCATTTAGTGCCGGTTCCTGCCTTGTGCACCCTCCCTGCCCTCTGCTGGGGCCAGGGCTCTTTGCCTGTGAGGTCAGGGCCAGGATCTGGACATCTAGCCTGTGTTTCATCTCTGCTCCTCACGGCACTTTGTGGTCCTTCCAAGCCCTAGGCCTCCTGAGGTTCTGTGAGGGGTCTTGGGATGGATGACTTGGCTTCTTTCTTTTCCTTTTTCCGTTTTCCCTTTCCTTCTTGACAGAGTTTCTCTCTGTCACTCTGGGTAGAGTGCCATAGCATCATTATAGCTCACAGCAATCTTGAAACTCTTGGGCTCAAGCAATCCTCTTGCCTCAGTATTTCTATTTTTAGTAGAGACTGGGTCTTGCTCTTGCTCAGGCTGGTCTTGAACTCCTGAGCTCAAGGGATACTCCCACCTCGGCCTCCCAGAGTGCTAGGATTTCAGGCATGAGCTGCTGTGCCTGGCCAACTTATTCTTTTTTTTTTGAGACAGAGTCTTAGCCCTCGGTAGAGTGCTGTGGCGTCACAGCTCACAGCAACCTCAACCTCTAGGGCTTAAGTGATTCTCTTGCCTCAGCTTCCCAAGTAGCTGGGACTATAGGTGCCCGCCATAATGCCTGGCTATTTTTTTGTTGTAGTTGTTTAGCTGGCCCGGGCAGGGTGCAAACCCTCCACCCTCAGTGTATGTGGCTGGCACCATAACCACTGTGCTACGGGCGCCAAAGCTTAGCTTCAATTCTTGTCAGAATCTTCTTCTGTGGTCTCCAGTCTCTTAAAGTTGGTATTGTTCCCCTGACTGCTTCCCATCTTCTGGAAACTTGCAGAAATCTCCTACTTGCTGCGATCTTCTACCTTGTTCTGTGCCTGTGCCTTTTTGCCTTGTTTTATTTTGAATCCTTTGTCGTGGCAGTGTGGTCCTGGGAGGGAAAGGAGAGGAGATGGCAGGTAGTGTGTTTCTCTTGATGTCTAAACGGGTCTATTTTCAGATCTGAGACTTGAGTGTGTCATCTTTTGGGGGCTTCCCCTGACACCTGGGTTGGAGACTCAGGCCTCCTTGGTGTTGCTCTGCTGGCCTGGACACACTCCTGCCTCACTGTGTTCTCATCCTTCCATTCTTGGTTCTTCTTCAGAGGAGTTTTCTGTGTCTTCCCAGACTTGGTTGGTCCCTGGCAACTACTGTGTTGTGCCCAGACCTGTTGTCCGTGTAGTATATATCCCAGTCATAGTTAGAGGTGACATCCATCTCTCCTGATAAATTCAACTCTAAATGGCAGCCACCTGTCCTACTTACTGGTGGATTCCCAGTGGCTGGATAATGCCTGGCATGTAGTAGGTGCTTTATTACTGTGTATGTGCAAAAGAATGAGTCTCATTATAGCTAGATGCATTCTAGACGCTGATCTTAGAGAGTAGGAGAGCTGGGAAGGTTTTTTGGGTCAGACTTGAAGAAGCAGAACTTGAGACTCAGGAATTCAGGTACAAGGAATTGTTGAAGAGCGGCTTCAAACTCTGTTAAGAAGGAAAGGGAAAAAGGAAAAAGGAAAAGAAGAAAGAAGCCAAGTCATCCATCCCAAGACCCCTCATAGAACCTCAGGCCTAGGGCTTGGAAGGACTACAAAGTGCCGTGAGGAGCAGGGATGAAGCACAGGCTAGATGTTCAGATCCTGGCCCTGACCTCACAGGCACATCTCCCTGCAGCATGCTGTATGCTACTGGACCGCCAGGTGTGCGTCTCCTCACTGAGGCTTCAGGAAGTGCAGGTGTATGGAGTTGTCTTCTAAATTTTGCAGCAAAGAAACTGAGGCTCAGAGAAGTGAATAGTAGCAGGCCCTCTGACCATTTGTCAGTCTCTAGGAGGTGAACAGGGCTTGGGTTCAAGGTCAGTGTGACACTCAGAATGGTAGTCTGCAGACCTCAGCTTGCCTATGGTGTCTGCAGATACAGAGTGGGCAGGGAAGGGGATGAGAGTACCAGACACGTCTTTGTTTCTATAATTTTTGCCACAGCCCAAATGATACATTTGCTTATTTCACAGAGCTATGTGGAAATGTTCTGTCCATTGTTAAAGGCTAGAGACATGTGAGACTTCATCTTAGAGCTGAAAGAAGCCTTAGAGTGAATCTGATAACCTTATTTACATGAGCTAGAACTTGGCTCAGGGAGGTTAGTGATGTGCTGGTGGCACAGAGCTAGGATTCAACCCCCCCTCCCCCAATCCCCGTTTCCTTCCATAGAACGGACAATGCTGTTAAGAATCACTGGAACTCTACCATCAAAAGGAAAGTGGACACAGGAGGCTTCCTGAGTGAGTCCAAAGACTACAAGCCCCCCTTGTACTTGCTGTTGGAGGTCGAGGACAAGGATGGCCAGCAGAGTTCCCAGCCTGTGGAAGGCCAGGTGAGATGGCTGCCCCAGGCAGCTCAGCCTCTGGGCTCCTCTTAGGTTTGTTTGAGTTTGCACTAATCCAGCACTACCTCATTGAGCACCTCGTTGACAGCTGTTGGTGTCTGATTCAGAGTTTAAAAGTAGCCGTATGTTTCTGGGTCCTTTCCTGGTGAGGTGCTTTTGCACATAACTGGCATTTGTCTGCCCAAGGTGAAGGATGGCAGAGGAAGCTGATAGATAAAATTGAGGATGAATTGAGGAGGTTCATCAGCAGCTTCCTTATATGTTGCTCTTTCTAGTCTTAAAGCTGAAAGTATGTTTGCAAATTGAGGTATAATTTACATACTGGGTTTTGTGTACAATTTGAGTTCTGACAGTAGCATACAGAGGTGTAACCACCACCATAATCAAGTGTATTCCTTTTCATCAGCTTTTTTCCTGCATCTAGCTCCTGGCACTCTGATCTATTTCTGCCTATAGAAATTCTTAAATGAGGTGGCACCTGTAGCTCAGTGGGTGGGGTGCTGGCCACATACACCGAGGCTTGCGGGTTTGAGTCTGGCCCGGGCCTGCTAAACAATAATGGCAACTGCAACCAAAAGATAGCCAGGTGTTGTGGCGGGCGCCTGTAGTCACAGCTGCTTGGGAGACCAAGGCAGGAGAATTGCTTAAGCCCAAGAGTTTGAGGTTTCTGTGACACCACACAGCACTCTACCGAGGGCGACATAATGAAACTGTCTCAAAAAAAGAAAAAGAAAGAAATTAATTCTTAAATTATATAATGTTATATTTGTCTTTTCTAGAAATTCTTAAATGAAATTATATAATGTATTTGCTAGGTTGTTTTTTTGTTTTTTTTTTTTTTGAGACAGTCTTCCTCTGTTGCCCAGGCTAGAGTGCTGTGGCATCAGCCTAGATCGCAGCAACTTCAAACTCCTGGGTTCAAACCATCCTCCTGCCTCAGCCTCCCGAGTAGCTGGGACTACAGGCACCTACCACAATGCCTGGCTAATTTTTTCTATTTTTAGAGATAAGGAGTTTTGCTCTTGCTGAAGCTGGGCTCAAGGGATCCTCCCAGTGCTAGGATTACAGATGTGAGCCATGGTGCCTGGCCTTCATTTGCAGTTTTAATAAACCAATATGTGCACATGTTAACATTCTTGTTGTGTATCTCAGAGCAAACTTTATACAGTAGAAACTTCATAGTTGTCCGTCTTCCTACATTCACCACCTCAAGTTGATCTAATTTTCATAGACCTGACATGTATCACATATATTCAGTGGCAGACTGACCTCTACATTGATCACCTATAAGTTGTATCTTGACCACTTGGGACTGTGACACACAATTGATCCTTTATAACTTAACCAGTAGTCTACTCTACACCGAGGGATAGAAGGTATGGGCTTTGCCCCTTACTTGTATCGTATTTTCTTTAGCATAAGTTCTTTTTCATGTTTTATTACTGCATGTTGGATTAGGCCTAACATCCTATTGCAACATCCCATCGTGTGTTGTAGAAGACTTTTTCAATGTGATGGTCTGGTCTGCATTGTAGGTACATCCTACAATAACTGAAAAATTTTAATTTTCAGTTAATTGAGACATCATGGCCCAAAGGAAAGAACTCAAAGAGCTAACACTGAAAGAAGAGTTGATCTATGTTTTCTGGAAAGTTAGCAGCCAAAGAAAGATAGTGAAACATTTTGGTGTTAGCAAGAGCACAGTTAGCAACCTCCAAAAATGTACACACAAGTACTTGGAGAGAGATTGTGAGAAAAGTGGAGACCTACATTGGAAGAGGAGGAAAACTCTTACTGCAAAGACTTTGTGTGTGTGTGTGTGTGTGTGTGTGTGTGTGTGTGTGTGTGTAGACAGAGTCTCACTGTATCGCCCTTGGTAGATTCCCCTGGCATCACAGCTGTCACCAACCTCAAACTCTTGGGCTTAAGTAATTCTCTTGCCTCAGCCTCCCAAGTAGCTGGGACTACAGGCGCCCACCACAATGCCCGGCTATTTTTATAGATGAGGTCTTTTACCTGTGAGGGAGGCAATCCACCTGCTTTGGCCTCCCAGAGTGCTAGGATTACAGGTGTGAGCCACCATGCCCAGCCTCTCAAAGATGTTAATGAAGACATAGTAAGCTGATTCAAATAAGTGAGGATAGTTAACGCCCAAATCTCCAGCCAATAATCCAAGAATTTACTAAAAATTTTGCAGGGGCATGGGCATGGTTGCTCATGACTGACACTCTGGGAGGCCGAGGTGGGTGTGTTGCTTGAACTCAGGAATTTGAGACCAGTCTGAACAAGGGCAAGACTCCATTTCTATTAAAATAGAAACTCTGGCTGGGCATTGTGGCACAGGCACCTGTAGTTCCAGCTACTGGGAAAGCTAAGGCAAGAGGATCACTTGAACCCAAGAGTTTGAGGTTCCTGTAAGCTATGACACCACGGCACTATAGAGTGAGAAGAAATAAATAAATAAATACATAATTTGCACGGGTACTTGGGGTGGCACATTTTCAAGTATGAAGCTGTTGGCTTGAGAAATTTAAACTGCAACATGAGATCCCCCAGAATGTCTTGTGTGGTGAATCCAGTGAAGTTCCTGGTGGAATTGTAGAAGAGTTCACCAAAAAGTTCCTGGACTTCCCCGGAGGCTTCAAAGATGGTGACATCTTTAATACTGACAAGCGTGGACTGTTTTTAAGGTGATATCTGATGAGAGCCTCAACATAAGAGTGGATAACTTCCTGAACAATGTTTTACAGTTTTGTTTTTCATTCTCTCATCTAGAGAGAAACTAAAGCCGTTGGTGATTGGTAAATTGGCAAAGCCACAGGCATTCAAGCACCTGAAGCCTGAAAACCTCCCTGTGACTGGGAGATCAAACAAATGCACATGTGTGACTGGGGCCCTATCTGAGGAGTGGGTAAAGGGTATTGACTGAGAAAAGAAGAAGAAATTACCGACAGTGGACAACTTTTTTCCCTGGCCACCTGCAAGTGAATTGTCTCACAAATGTGACATTGAAATTTCTGCCTCCAAATGTGACCTTAAAAATCCAACCTCTTGGCTAAGGCATCATTAAAACATTTAAACTGCTCTTCTGAGCCCAGCTTCTGCAGTGGGTCACTATAAATCACAAACCTGTGGTCCCTGTGGAAGCAATTTCATCTGCTACATCAGTTCAGGCTCTGGACACTGTCTTCTGGATCAGTTCATAATATTCAGCCAGAAATGATACAGAAGTATTTCAAGAAAGTTGGATTTGTCACAACCCAAGAAAGCACGATGTTTTGGCCCCATCAGAGAGTCTGTCTCTCATGGCAGAATTTGAAGAAGTAGATTTTGAAGGTTTTGTTTCAATGGACGATGATGCGGCAGCCTGTAATGAACCTGACCCACAGGCAGTTTTCCAAGTGATATTGACTGAAGTACACACCAGCCTAAAAGTGCTAAAGCAGCTAATGAAGTGGAACAAGCAAGTGAGGATATTAGAAATTGCAGAGATTCCAAAAGAAGAGAATGTTGGGCATCTGGAAATGCAGTTGAAGTCCTTTGCTGTGGAAAAGTGCCCAGGTATGCTGCGTGGTGTAGCCGGTATTGAGAGTGCTTTTCTCACTTAGGTTGATAATAAGAATAAGAAGCAGACCAAGGCTGACTTTCTTCCAGAATGATTAAACCTTTAGAAAATAGTAAATGTATTGATACTATATGTGTGATTTTACTGTTTTGATTATGTATGATTTTGTATGATATTCTCTAATAAAAGCTGTACAAGAAAGTAAAGTATATGTGTATCAGTAGGCTTAGTTCCTTATGTTGACACCTGTATGTTGACCATTTTGTTACAGTTTCTTGGTGGTCAACTTACAGAGATTTGAAGCAAAGGTGACAAAGTATCAATTTGATGATGCTGGATACACAGTAGATAATAGCAATGCTTGACACTCTTCTAATCTCGTCTGTAATTATGGACTATTTTTTTTTTTAATTTTTTGTTTCAAGTTCATTGAGTACAAAGAATCAGGTTACACTGTTTGCATTAAATTTTTTTTTTTCTTTGAGACAGAGTCACTATGTCACCCTTGGTAGAGTGCTGTAGCGTCACAGCTCACAGCAACCTCCAACCTCCAACTTCCGGGCTCAGGCAATTCTCTTGCCTCAGCTTCCTGAGTAGCTGGGACTATAGGTGCCTGCCACAACGCCTGGCTTTTTTTTTTTTTTTTTTTTTTTTTTTTTTCAGTTTTGTTTGGGCAGGGTATGGGGCGGGTGCCCAACCCACAGAACCACAAGTGCCGCCTCTTTCTTTCTTTCTTTCTTTCTTTCTTTCTTTCTTTCTTTCTTTCTTTCTTTCTTTCTTTTTTTCTTTTCTTTTCTTTTCTTTTCTTTCTTTCTTTCTTTTTTTTTTTTTTAAGATAATCTGTCTTTGGTACCCTGACTAGAGTGCTATGGTGTCATAGCTTACAGCAACCTCAAGTTCTTGGGCTCAAGTGATCCTCTTGCCTCAGTTTTTCTATTTTTAGTAGAGGTAGGATCTCTTTCTTGCTCTGGCTGGTCTCTAACTCATGAGCTCAAGTGTTCCACTCACCGCAGCCTCCCAGAGTACTAGAATTCCAGGCGTGAGCCACTAGGCCCAGCCTTACTTTTATTTTATTTTTTATTTTTATTTTTTGTAGAGACAGAGTCTTACTGTACTGCCCTCAGGTAGAGTGCCATGGCATCACACAGCTCACAGCAACCTCTAAGTCTTGGGCTTCAGCGATTCTCTTGCCTCAGCCTCCCGAGCAGCTGGGACTACAGGCGCCTGCCACAACGCCCAGCTATTTTTTTGTTGGAGTTTGGCCAGAGCTGGGTTTGAACCCGCCACACTTGGTATATGGGGCCAGCGCCCTACTCACTGAGTCACAGGCACCACCCTACTTTTATTTTTTTAAGAGATGGGATCTGCTATGTTACTCAGGCTGAACTTGAACCCCTGGCCTCAAGCTATCCTCCTGCCTCAGCTTCTCCAGTAGCTGGGACAACAGGTTCATGTCATCATGCCTTGCTTATTTCTCAATTCTGAACTTCAGAGAATATTTCTTGATTCTATAGAATGAATGCACCTGTAGGTTAACATTCAAGCAGTAGAGAAAGTTATAAAAGGAAAAGTAAAATGACTTCCTCCACTAGTCCTAACTCCCGGCATGTCACCTAACTAGTGGAGTACTTCTGACAGTTTATTGTGTGTAAAAAGAATCTAAGTAGTGTGCTTTCAGTCTTTTTATTGAAGGAAAGGCCTCCATTCCACAGAGAAACAGTGGGTGTCAGCAGACTCAGAAGTCTTTCAGCATCAGGCAGAGGGACAGATCTTCCTTAGTCTCTGAACTCCTTCACTGAAAGTCAGTTTATTAGCTTCATTGTCTAGCACTTTGTCGAGGACTTAGCTGTGCTGGGCCAGGACCGAGCCCCTGACCATGACCCCTGTGGGGTTCCAGTTGATGTGTTGTTTTCATCCTTATTTGTCCTCTCCCACCATCATTTTAATGGTTTTCTTATATCATTTATTTTATTTATGTATTTATTTGTTTTTTGAAACAGTCACACCATGTCACCCTCAGGAGAGTGCTATGTTGTATCTTTCTATCTTAGAGCTTTTTTTACTTAATATATCTATCCCTGTTGTTTATGTGTATACAGATGTCCACACCTTTTTTTTTTTTTGCAGTTTTTTGGCTGGGGCTGGGTTTGAACCCGCCACCTCCGGCATATGGGACCGGCACCCTACTCCTTTGAGCCACAGGCGCTGTCCTATTTTTCTTTTTTTTTTTCTTTCTTTTTTGGACAGAGTCTCTGTTGCCCACGATAGAGTGCCAGGGTGTCAACCTAGTTCACAGAAACCTCAAACTCCTGGGTTCAAGTGATCTTCCTGCCTCAGCCTCCCAAGTAGCTGGGACTACAGGTGCCTGCTACTACTCCTGGCTAATTTTTCTATTTTTGGTAGAGACAGGGTCTTGCTCTTACTGAGGCTGGTCTTGAACTCCTGAGCTGAAGGAATCATCCCACCCCAGCCTCTCAGAGTGCTAGGATTATAGGCGTAAGCCATCATGCCTGGTCTCTACAACCCTTCTTGAGTATGTCAGATTTTATCTAATTCTCTGATGGTGAACAGCTGTCACCATTTCCATCAATGCTATAATGAACATCATTGCTCAATTTCTTTGTACATTTGCCAATTTATGTGGTTAATTTTACATATGTGGAATGACTGGGTAACATTGCTGAAGTGCTGCTTATAGGGTTGCGCTGTTTATCCTGCTTTCAACAAAATACAGGGGACTGCTTATTTCCTATAGCATTGTCAGTACTGGTTACATGAGAAACACCTTTGCCAGTGTTAGGAGCAACAGATGCATTATCATGTTCTTACTTTGGAGTTGATCTTTTTTTTCCCCTAGCTTTATTAAAATATAATTGACAGGCTGGGCACAGTGGCTTATGCCTGTAATTCCAGCATTTGGGAGGCCAAGGCAGGTGGATTGTCTGAGCTCAAAGGTTCAAGACCAGCCTGAGCCCCAGAGCAAGACCTCATCTCTAAAAATAGCTGGGCATTGTGGTGGGTGCCTGTAGTCCCAGCTACTTGGAAGGCTGAGGCAAGAGAATCACTTAAGCTGGAGCGTGTGAGGTTGCCATGAGCTGTGACGCAACGGGACTCTACTGAGGGCGACATAGTGAGACTCTGTCTCAATAAATAAATAATAAAATTGACAAAAATTGTATTTTATGGTATATGATGATTTAATTATTTTGATTTTCATTTCTTTGAAGACTGGTCAGGGTGACTTTCTCTTTAATTTTTTGCTTTTCATTTTTTTGTTGATTTGTAAATCTTGTATATTAAGGATATTATCCCTTTATCAGGTAGTAGCTATTTTTTTCTAGTTTCTTGGTATCTTCCTCACTTCTTTATTTTATGTGTTTATTTTTTTACTTTTTTTTTGGCCAGGGCTGGGTTTGAACCCACCACCTCCGGTATATAGGGCTGGTGCCCTACTCTTTTGAGCCACAGACGCCATCCACTTCTTTATTTTATAAAGGCATAATTTATACACAGCAAAATTTACCATTTTTAGTGAGAGTTCTGTGCATTTTGACCAATATGTACAGTCATGTGACCATCACCACAATCAAGAACATTTCCGTCAACCTCTGAAATTCCTCTAACCCCATTTTGCCTATTTTCTGTCTCTATATAGTTATCTTTGCAAGAATGTCATGAAAATGGAATACTAGTATGTACTTGTGTGTACACTTCAGACCCTTCCATGTTGTTGCATGTATCTGTGGTTTGTTCCTTTTTATTGCTGAGTAACATTATATTGTGTGGATGTGCCATGTTGTTCTTCCATTTACCATCCGAGGGACATTTTTTCCAGCTAGCGTTTACAAATAAAGCCACTGTAAATATCTGTGTGTGGGTTTTTGCCTGAATGTTAGGTTTTCTCTTGGGTAGATACCTAGGCATGGGATTAATTGCTGAGTCATATGGTAACTGTATGCCTAACTTATAAGAAACTGCCAAACTGTTTTCAAAGTGTCATTCTCGTGTTGGTAACTTTTTGTTGTTGTTGACACGGAGTCTCATTACATTGCCCTCGGTAGAGTGCTGTGACGTCACAGCTCACAGCAACCTCCAACTCTTGGGCTTAAGAGATCCTCTTGCCTCAGCCTCCCAAGTAGCTGGGACTACAGGCACCCGCCACAACACCTGGCTATTTTTTGGTTGCAGCTGTCATTGTTGTTTGGCAGGCCCAGGTTAGATTCAAACCCACCAGCTCAGGTGTATGTGGCTGGTGCCTTAGCCGCTTGAGCCACAGGCACTCAACCGTAGACTGGGTACTTTATGTATCTTTGCTGATCTGCAAAATAATGCTGCATGGTTAACTTAGTGTCCTCAGTTTACAGGCAAGGATGCTGAAACTCAGGTCACACAGCTTGCCCGAGGTCAGCTGGTAAATGGCACAGCTCCGTCTCTACTGGGAGTCTGTGCTGTGTCTCTAGCCTCGTTCCCCCATTAACAGAGGATTTTGCTCCTGGCTTTCCATGGGGCCTCTGTTAATTACATGTGCCATTTTCTTTTTTCCTTAAATATTTACCTGTTAATTTATTTTCAGACTGAGTCTTGTTCTATCACCCAGGCTGGAGTGCAGTAGCTTACTATAATCTCAAACTCCTTGGCTCAAGCAATCCTCCTGCCTTAGCCACCTGAGTAGCTGAGAGTACAGGCGCCTACCACACTTGATTAATTTTTAAATTTTTTTTGTGGTGAGCGTAAACTGTGAATATATAAAAAAAAGAAAGAAAATTTTTGTAGGTATGAAGTCTCCCTATGTTGCCCAGGCTGGCCCCTACCTCCTGACATGGGTTGTTGTCAAGGCTGCCCTGGGGCCTGTCAGGTTAACATGCCAATCTGTCTACGGTTCTGCCAGGCGTGCTATTTCTGCAAAGGATTTTCCTCTTACTGATTTTCTTTTCCAATCACGAGATTAATCTAGAGGCATTTCTTAAGCTTTGATTTTTAGAATATTAAGCATTGAGAAAAGTTGCAAGAGTACTAAAATGAACTCAACATACGCCTTGCACTGAGTTCATTAATTAATGTTTTGCCAGAGTAGTTGCTTTATCTTTCTAGATAATCACTGTTTTCGGTACTACACCTGTGGCTCAAGTGGCTAAGGTGCCAGCCACATATACCAGACCTGGCGGGTTCAAATCTTTCCCCTAGACCCGCCAAACAACAATGATGGCTGCAACCAAAAAATAGCCAGGCATTGTGATGGGCGCCTGTAGTCCCAGCTACTTGGGAGGCTGAGGCAGGAGAATCTCTTGAGCCCAAGAGTTGGAGGTTGCTGTGAGGTGTGATACTGCACTCTACCCAGGATGACAGCTTGAGGCTCTGTCTCAAAAAAAAAAAAAAAAATGATAATCACTGTTTTCCATCTGAGCTGTTTGAGAATCGATTACATATATTATGCCCCTTTATCTCCTAATGCTTTAGTGTGGGAAGTTCCCAGAGAATTAGGCCATTCACTTACATGTCCATGGTACCATGGTACAGCTATAGCTAATTCAGGGCATTTAATCTGGGTTCGGGAATTTTATGTAGTCTACAGCCCATATTCCATTTTTTCCTGCCTATGATTCAGTGTAGGACCAAACATTGCATTATTAATAATTGCACTGTCTCTTTCATCAGCTTTTATTAGTCCCGTGACATTGTTTTAGGTACATATATAACAGTCTCGCTTTGTTGCTCTTTGTAGAGTACCACAGTGTCATAGCTCACAGCAACCTCAAACTCTTTGGTTCAGGCGATTCTCTTGCCTCAGCCTCCTACGTAGCTGCAAATGACAAGCGCCCACCACAATGCCTGGCTATTTTTATTGACAGGATCTTGCTCTTGCTCAGGTAGGTCTTGAACTCCTGAGCTCAAGCAATTCACCCACCTTAGCCTCCGAGAGTGCTAGGATTTAGCGGGCCCCGACATTGATGTATTTGAAGTATACGGTATAGCTAGTTATTTTATAGACGGTTTTTCAGTTTGGCTCAGTTGAGTTTATTAGATCCAACTTATGTGTTAGCTGGAAATTACTGCATAGTCTCTATCTGATAATAAAAAAAAACTCAAAAGTGTGCCCTTGTGTCCAATAGGGAAGTATTGTGACCAGCTGGCCCTCAGTGCTCCCTGTTACAAAGGAGGAGGAAAGCAGTGAGGAGGAGGCCGCAGCTGCCACCACTTCTAAGGAGCAGGAGCCTGTCCCTGCAGAGCTGGATGGGGTGCGGACGCCAGAGCCCTTGGAAGACTTCCCCAAGCGTGAGGACCAGGAAGATTCCCCGTCAGAAATAAGCCTGCCCTACAAGTGGGTGGTGGAGGCAGCAAACCTCCTCATCCCTGCCGTGGGGTCCAGCCTCTCTGAAGCCCTGGACATGATTGAGTCGGTATGTTGGTCAGAGCACTTTACAGTGGGCTCAGAACACCCCCAAGCAGGGAATGCTTCTCCTGGGTGCTCATATCCTGCCCACTCCACAACCCTACTAATGAATATAGGCTTTGTGACTCCTCCTCTCCCCCTTCCGCCCCCAGCTAGGGCCTGGGGACACTAAGGTAGTCACCTTGTAGTCCCTGCCCTGGGGAGCTCCCAGCAAGCAAGGTGTGCACTGGCACTTGACCCAGATGTCCAGCATGAGGTGGAGAGGTGGCACTGTGCTAAGTCCTCAAGGATGACAGGCAGAGAACAGCATGGGATAGCATGGTGCTCCTGGCACCACACATGGATGGGTCTCCCTGGAAAGAGGCCCAGGATGTAATGGGCCTGGGTCTGCAGTGGTGAACGGCTTCTGGTTTCTCAGAGGAGAGCCCCCCTAAGGCTGTGCTGTGGTGACCGTGCTGCCTATATGTTGTACCCCTTTGCAGAGAGTTGGCTGCTGGGTACTGCACCTCTTGGTGTGACACCCTGGCTCCTAGTTGTATCAGCCAGGCCTGCGGCATGGAGTGGGTTTCAGGAGGTGATAGGCAGGCTGGGGGCTGGGAAGGTCAACGAGTGGCGCCTACACTCACCTTCACATGTGGGCATCCCCTTCCCTGAACACCTTACACTAGGCTCTGAGCTTAATGTACTGTCTACTCAGTGTCCTGTGAGGTGTGTCCTTTGTTTTGTAGATGATTCTGAGGCTCAGAGAGGTCAGGTCACTACCAAAGGTTGCATAGCAAGTAAGCTTTGTGGTCTCGAATGACTGTTGTGCTGTGCTTCCATCCCTGCTGATCGGGAGCCAGATGGTGCCACCCCTGGTCGTACCTTCTCTACTGGCTCTCTCATCTGTTGGCCCTGGTGGCTGGGACTGGGCCCATCTGCAGGGTCTGTGGCAGCCCCACTCGGGGGAATTTCTGAGTTACTTGGCCTTGGCGTACTCATGGATTTTCAGCAGATGGCTCTGAGGCTGCTTCCCTGGGCCTTGAGAGGGATGTGGAGATGAGAATTGGCCCCTTTGTGCCTTGCACTGTTGGCACGTCACAGCATTACTACCATTCCCCTCAGACTATTCTCTTTCATTAGACAGCTTGAAAGGCACAGCTCACTTTTTATTGAGTACCAACCATATGCAGGCCCAGTGCTTGATTAGCACATAGCATCTGCGTGCCTAGGATGGGCCACTTCCTTGCTACTTGTGTGTGCTCTTCGTCCTTTAACAACTTTGAGCAGCAGTGGGAGGGGGGCGCTCATCACCAGTGAGGACATCCCATGCTCACAGGTTAGGAAACTTATCCAATGTCACATACCTGGTGACTGTCCAGCTCAGAGCTCAGGCTCTTTCCATAGAGACCCTCAGTGTCTGTTACAGGACTTAATGACATCCCCTTGAAGCAGTCACTGTGGGAGGTGCTTTCAGTCCATCCAACACTGTCAGTTCTGGGACCTCCCTGAAGTTGGGTTATGGGCCTGAGGTCTGTCCTGTGCTGAGCTGGCTCCTACCCTTGGAAATGAACTTTCCAGGCTGCTGTAACTCTCAGGGACCAGTTGACCCCCTTGTGTCTGGGTCTACTTAGGGCCTTACCTCCAAGGACAAAAGGAGAATGTTCTGTCTCCAGAAGCCTTTGTTTGTTTGTTTGAGACAGAGTCTCACTTTGTCACCCTTGGTAGTGAGCTATGGCGTCATAGCTCACAGCAACTTCAAACTCTTGGGCTCAAGCGACTCTCTTGCCTCAGCCTACTGACCCGAGTAGTTGGGACTACAGGTGCCTGCCTGGTTATTTTTTGAGACAAGGACTCACTCTTGCTCAGGCTGGTCTTGAACCTGTGAGCTCAGGCAATTCCCCCACCTCAGCCTCCCAGAGTACTAGGATTATAGATGTGAGCCACTGTGCCTGGCTCCAGGAGCCTTCTTGCTTGAGTTGTAATTTACTGGGTATAGCAGTAAGACCTGGGGAGATTCTCAGGTTTGTTTTTGGAAGCTTGGTGACTTGGGACAGATTACAGCCCTAGGTTTCTCAGCATGAAAGTGGGGAAAGTGGGGCGATGCCTGTGTTTCAGTGAGTAGGGTACCAGCCCCTTATACTGAGGGTGACGGGTTCAAACTCTGGCTCCGACCAGACTGCAACAAAAAATAGCTGAGCATTGTGGTGGGTACCTGTAGTCCCAGCTACCCGGGAGGCTAAGGCAAGAGAATCACTTAAGCCCAAGAGCTGGAGGTTGCTGTGAGCTGTAACACCACAGCACTCTACCAAGGGTGACAAAGTGAGACTCTTCCTCTAAAAAAAAAAGTGGGGAAAGTGATGCAAACCCTAGTGGGGCTGTTGAAGTGCCCCACAGAGGCATATGTCATGGGCCAGCCCCATCCACTGAGGAAATGCGGATGTGTCTCAGTGGTCAGTGTTTTGCAGCAGGGTCACACTGCGGTGAATCTAACGCTGGGGTTTCCCAGTGGTGACAGAGTCCCGTTGCATTAAAAGCAGAGTAATTGAAGTTCTTCGGAATCTCCCTCTCTGGGCAGGACCCCGATGGTTGGTGTGACCTGAGTAAATTTGACCTCCCCGAGGAGCCATCTGTGGAAGGCAGCATCAACAACAGCCCTGCTCAGCCCAAGGCATCACAGCAGCAGCAGGCCCTGCCTCCCCGCCAGCCTGCTGCCTCGGTGCCCACTGTGACTGAGTACCGCCTGGACGGCCACACCATCTCAGACCTGAGCCGCAGCAGCCGCGGCGAGCTGATCCCTATCTCTCCTAGCACTGAAGTCGGGGGCTTGGGCCTGGGCACACCGCCCTCGGTGCGCAAGAGGCAGAAGAAGAGGCGTGTGGCTCTGTCCCCTGTCACAGAGAATAGTGCCAGCCTATCCTTCCTGGACTCCTGCAACAGCCTCACTCCCAAGAGTACACCTGTCAAGACACTGCCCTTCTCTCCCTCACAGGTGTGTGGCCCCCACTCCGCCTGCTTGTCAGGTTTGGTTTGCAGATGCCCAGTGCCCGGCCTGGGGCCTGGCCCTCAGGCACACACCACTGGCTGGTACTCTCTGAGCACCTGTTTGTAACTGTTCTTGTGCTCAGCATTGGGAACACCAAGGTGGGCAAAACCAGACCTGGCCCTGCCCTCATGGAGCACACGCTCTGGTAGCAACACCAGGAAGTAAATTTAAAAAGACTGCTCAAAGGAGTAGGGCGCCAGCCCCATAGGCTGGAGGTGATGGGTTCAAACCCAGCCCTGCCGAAAAAAAAATGCAAAAAAAAAAAAAAAAGACCACCCAGTCTGACAAGTGGTGTGAAGGAGAAGGCTTACGGCACTGTGCCTGAGTCTAGTTGGGAGAGGTCCAGGAAGGAAGACCTCCAGGAGGAGGAGAAATTTCTTGAGTGGAGGAAATAGTAGGTGATATCTGGGTAATGAAGAGGAGAAAGAGAATCTGTCATTTGTCAAAAGAACCCATTTGTTGAACCTATTTCATAGCATATTTGCCAGCATGAGGGAGCAAAGGTAAACAGGATGCAGCCTTGCCTTTGAAGAGGCCAGCCAAGTGCTGGGGACAGGCTTGTAATGAGCTAACCAGAGAGGAGCGTGGGAAGCGGTGTGGTGATAGCAGGTGCGAAGGCACTGAGCGCTCCAGTACTGTGGGCGCTGTCCCCGGGCTCTGTAATATACATAGCACATCCACTGGGAGAGCCGGAGGAGCACCAGGCTCTTTCCTAGACGTTGGGAAGGTGCTCTGGCTTCCTGGAGAGGGCCTGAGCTGGTTTCCTCAGTCAACTTGAACAAAGGCGTAGAAACAGGGAAAGGCTAGGGAGCACACACTGGAGCTGGCGGGTTTGAATCCAGCCTGGGCCCGCCAAACAATGACAACTACAGCAACAAAATAGCTGGGCATTGTGGGTACCTGTAATCCCAGCTGCTTGGGAGGCTGAGTCCAGAGAATCGCTTAAGCCCAAGAGTTTGAGGTTGCTGTGAGCTGTGATGTCAGTACTCTACTCAGGGCAACATAGTGAGATTCTGTCTCAAAAAAAAAAAGAAAGAAAAGAAACAGGGAAGGGCAGAGGTAGGAGTGGTAGGGCAAGGGTCTTAGGGCCTTGGGTCTCACTGTGGGAGAGAGGCCACTCTGTCATCGGCTGGTTGGTTAGTGCTGTTTCTGAGAGACCCTGTGTCAGTCCACATGGGCTGCTGTAATAGTACCACAGACTGGGAGGCTTAGCGGAAGTTCAGCAGCATGTGTGTCTCCTGAAGCCTCTCTCCTGGGCTTGTAGGTGACCATCTCCTCCCTACCTTCACATGATTCTCTTTTGTGTGTATTTCAATCTCTCATCTTCTCTTTATTTTTTTATTGTTTTTTTTTTTGAGACAGAGTCTAACTTTGTGACATTTGGTAGAGTGCCTTGGTATCATAGCTCACAGCAACCTCAAACACTTGGGCTCAAGCAATTGTCTTGCTTCAGCCTCCCAAGTAGCTGGGACTACAGCCTGCCACAATGCTCGGCTATTTTTAGAGACGAAATCTCACTCTGGCTCAGGCTGATCTCAAACCTGTGAGCTCAGGCAGTCTACCTGCCAGGGCCTCCCAAGTTCTGGGATTAAGGCATGAGCCACCACGCCCGGCCTCATCTTCTCTTTAAAAGCTCATATTTTGTATCTTATAAGGACACCAGTTTTTGGATTAGGGCCTATCCTAATGACTTAATTTCCACTTAAATGTCCTGTCTCCAAGTACAGCCCCATTCTGAAGTGCTGAGGGTCAGCCCATCTCCCTTCCTTACATCCGTGTAAGGGCCACCGGCTGCCTGGTAGGAAAACAGTGGAACTGCCCAAACAAATGGCAGCCCAGGATAGGGGGCGTGCTGGCTCTGAAGGCTGCAGAGCACCTTCAGGGCAGAGAGGGAGGAGAGTTTGGCACTTTGGAGCATGGCTGTTGGCTCAGCTCTGGGTCTGAGTCTGACCCTAGTACTCAGTGGAAGAATCTAAGCCTCTCTTAGCCTCGGTTTTCCTATCTGGAAGGGGAAGGGGTCGGTAAGAGAGCCTGTGTCTCAGGTTTGTGGGAAGTAAATGAAGTTATTTGTGTAATGTGCTTAGCAGGTGCTCTCTTAACGGCGACCTCATCACCATTGCCATGCCCTGTGCCTTCGCAGGTCCACCAAGGGCAAGACACTGCCCTTCTCCCCGCCGTTGATTCTTCTTAAAGGGGCTGCTCTGCACCATCTGCTTTCTTTACCTCGTGAGGGTAGAGATGGCAAGAGCCAGGTTTAGGGGCAGTGATAAGCCTGGGGTCCACAGGAACCTCCCTGGTGGACTTCTTTCGCTCTGTCCTGGTCCTAGTTCTCTGGTGCTTGACAGGCTAGGAGGGAACCTTTGTGTTGGAGAGGAGCAGCCACGTTGCAGGGAGGGGCTCCAGGGTCTTTCCCACTCCCCCCTCAGGAATCCATGTGCAGGTCATTGTTTTGTTTCTTTCCTGTCTTTGGCAGTTTCTGAACTTCTGGAGCAAACAGGACACATTGGAGCTGGAGAGCCCCTCCCTGACGTCTACCCCAGTGTGCAGCCAGAAGGTGGTGGTCACCACGCCCCTGCACCGGGACAAGACGCCCCTGCACCAGAAGCATGCCGCGTGAGTGCTGCACTGTCTGCCAGTGTCCTCCCCAGCTGTGGCCAGCCCAGGGCCCCAGGTCCACGGGCAGGGCGATGGAGAGCAGTACCCTTGGAAAAACACTACTGTCGGTTTCAAGAATGCTTTGTCACTTTCGTCAATATAGTCAGGGCCCCCACCTTTTGCTTTTTCTCTTATTTGTTTTTATTTATTTATTTGTTTTTAGCAGTTTTTGGCTGGGGCCAGGTTTGAACCTGCCACCTCTGGTATATGGGGCTGTCACCCTACTCCTTGAGCCACAGGGGCTGCCTTTATTTATTTATTTTTTGAGACAGAGTCTCACTATGTCACCCTTGGCAGAGCACCATGGCATCATAGCTCACAATCTCAAACCCCCCAGGCTTAAGCGATTCTCTTGCCTAAGCCTCCCAGTAGCTGGGACTACAGGTGCCCGTCACAACGCCTGGCTATTTTTGTTGTTCTTTAGCTGGCCCGGGCTGGGTTTGAATCCCCCAGCCTTGGTGTATGTGGCTGACGCCATTACCACTGTGCTATGGCACCACGCCTTTTTTGTCTTTTCTTATTTTATTTTATTTTATTTTATTTTATTTTATTTTATTTTATTTTATTTTATTTTTTGAGACAGAGTCTCACTATGTTGCCCTTGGTAGAATGCCATTGTGTCACAGCTCACAGCAACCTTAAAGTCCTGGGCTTAGGTGATTCTCTTGCCTCAGCCTCCCAAGTAGCTGGGACGACAGGTGCCCACCACAACACCCAGCTATTTTTCAGTTCTAGTTTTCATTGTTTGGCAGGCCCGGGCTAGATTCGAACCTGGCATCTCCAGTGTGTATGGCTCGTGCCCTAGCCACTGAGCTACAGGTGCTGAGCCTTGTTTTTAAATTTGACAATTTTCTTTTCTGAAACTGTGTCACTATCACTCCAGGTAGAGTGCTGTGGGATCATTGTAGCTCATAGCAACTTCAAACTCTTAGACTTAAGCAATCCTTCATACCTTAGCATCCTGAGGAGCTGGGACTACAGGTGCCTATCACAACACCCAGGTAGTTTTTTTTTCTAAAACAGGCAGGGTCTGACTCTTGCTTAGGCTGGTCTCAAACATCTGAACTCAAGCAATCCACTCACCTTGGCCTTCCAGAGTGCTAGGATTATAAGCGTGAACTAACGTGTCTGGCCTTGAATTTGATAATTTTTTAGTCTCAAGAATAGAGTCAAATTTGCACCCCAGAACATAATCTCTTCTCCCTTTTATGAGCATCAAGTGCAAATCCATATTTTGTAATATATATATATATTTTAACTGGAGACACTGCGGTGTATGTGGCTGTGTATATATTTTAACTGGAGACACTGCCTTTGGCATAAAATGGAAATGTGTTCCCCAAGTCCATCGTGTGTTTGAGTAGCCTTATGTGCAGGAAGAAAGTGCCCTACTCCCTCCATCTCTGGTGCTGGTCAGCGGTAGGAGCCGCCTCCCCACCTACAGTTGTAGCTCATAGAGCTTAGAGTTTCCCATCCCAAAGCCTGTGCAGGTTGCTCATCGTCCTGCTTGTGTGGAGGTGCTTTCACAATAAGTTTACTTCCTCAGGTCACCACAACTCTTGAGTTCCAAAGCTGCTTAACTGTTCTTTGCTTGCTACATTTGCTGCAGGAGAAGCATTGCTGTCATTTCACGAGTAAGTTACGTGATTCAGGAATCAGGTTAGGTCCAGGCATGGTGGCTCATGCCTGTAATCCCAGTGCATAGGGAGGCTGAGACTGGAGACCTGAGACCAGCATGGGCAACGTAGCGAGTTCTCTGGAAGTGGTGGCATACACCTGTGGTTCCAGCTACTTGAGAGGCCGAGGGAGGTTCACTTGGACCCAGGAGTTCAAAGTTACAATGAGCTGCTATGGGTGCATTCCATCCTGGGTGAGAGAATAAGATACTGTTGCATTTTTTTAAAAATAGTCACTTAGGGAATTTTAACCCTTGTAATGGTATATGATTTCAGAAAAAAAATTCATAAATCCCTTGTCAGATATCAGTTTCTAAACAGCTGTTCTGAAGCATAACACAGGTTTTTTTTTTTTTTTTTTATTAAATCATAGCTGTGTACATTAATGCAATTATGGGGTACAATCTGCTGGTTTTATATACAATTTGAAATACTTTCATGAAACTGGTTAACATAACCTTCACTGCATTTTCTTAGTTATTTTGTTAAGACATTTATATTCTACACTTAGTAGATTTAATATGTACCCTTGTAAAATGCACCATAGGTGTGGTCCCACCAATTAACAGGTATTTGTTGTGAGAAATGATTCTCCATTCAAACCAGAACTCTGGATTTTACATCTAAACCCTTAAACAGAGATGCTGGTGCCACAAAAGGCACCGAGGGTTCTCTTTTCTCCGTTTCCTGCTCACCTGTGCCCCTCATCTGCTGCCTCTCTTCAGCTCTCCGTTCTTCTGCAGCAGGAGTCATTTCTAGTGCTCTTCATTCCTCTGAAGACCCACATTTCCTTCTGGTTCCTTCTGTCTGAAAGTCGCCTTTTATCGTTGTTTGTACTGTGTGTCTGCTGGTGATAAATCCTTCCAGCTTTTGTATATCTGAAGTTGCCTTAATTTTTGAAGGATATTCTTACTGGACATAGACTGCTAGGTTGACAGGTTGTTATTCTTTTGTTTAAACTTTTCAATGCTTTAAAGGTGTTTTTAGGTCTTCTGCCTAGTGCTATTCTGTCATTGGTTTTAAATGGTTTGATTATAATGTACTTTGGTGAGTTTTTGTTTCTTGTGTTTGGTGTTCATTGAGGGTGTTTTTTGGACCTGTAAGTTTATGGTTTCATCAAATTTGGAAAAATTTTAGCCATTATTTCTCCAAAAATACTTCCTATATCCCCCCCTTCCCCCAGTCCTTCATGGGACTCTACAATTACAATATATATTTGGCCACTTAAAATTATCCCACAGCTTATGGATGTTTATTTTAAAAACTTTTTTTGCCGGGCGTGGAGGCTCATGCTTGTAATCCTAGCACTCTTGGAGGCTGAGGTAGGTGGATTGCCTGAGATCATGATTTTGAGACCAGCCTGAGCCAGAGTGAGACCTCGTCTCTAAAAATAGCCAAGTGTTGTGGTGGGTGCCTGTAGTCCAGCTACTCGGGAGGCTGAGGCAAGAGAGTCACTTGAACCCAAGAGTTTGAGGTTGCTGTGAGCTGTGATGCCATGGCACTCTACCGAGGGCAACGTAGTGAGACTCTGTCTCAAAAAAAAGGAGGAGAAAAAAATTATTTTCTGTTTCATTTTGGATAGTTTCTATTGTCTTCAAGTGCATTAATCTTTTCCTCTGCTGTTACTAATTTGCCAGTAACCCTATCTAGTGCATTTTTTTTTATCTTGGGCATTATCTTTGTTGTTGTTTTTTTTTTTTTTTGAGGCAGTCTCACTATGTCACCCTCAGTAGAGTACTATGATATCACAGCTCACAGCAACCTCAAACTCTTGGGCTTAAGTGATTCTCTTGCCTTAGTCTCCCAAGTAGCTGGGACTACGGGTGCCCACCACAAAGCCTGGCTACTTTTTTGTTGCAGTTGTCATTGTTGTTTGGCCAGCCAGGGTTGGGTTCGATCCTGCCTGCCTTGGTATATAGTATATGTGGTTGGTGCCCTAACCACTGAGCTACGGGCACTGAGCCATTGGACATTATTATTATTTTTTTTGTTTGTTTGTTTGTTTGTTTGTTTGTTTGCAGTTTCTTGCTGGGGCTGGGTTTGAACGCACCACCTCTGGCATCTGGGGCCAAAGCCCTACTCCTTTGAGCCACAGGCATTGCCCTGGACATTATAATTTTTATCTTTAGAAACTGAATTTGGCTCTATCTTCCCTATCTCTGTTGTTGGGTTATGTGAAATGTAATGATTAGGCTGGGTGCAGTGGCTCACACCTATATTCCCAGGACTCTGGGAGGCTGAGGCTGGTGGATTCCCTTAGTTTAGGAGTTGGAGACCAGCCTGAGCAAGAGTGAGACTCCCCCATCTCTGCTAAAAATAGAAAACCTAGCCAGGAGTGGTGGAGGGTTCTGTAGTACAGCTGCTTGAGAGACTGAGGCAAGAGAATCTCTTGAGCCCAAGACTTTGAGGTTGCTGTGAGCTCAGGTGATGCCACAGCACTCTACCCAGGGCTACAGAGTGAGACTGTCTCAAAAAAAAAAAGAGGAAGGGAGGGAAAGAAACACAGTGATTATTTTAGGCCAGGCCCGGTGGCTCACACTATAATCCTGGCACTCTGGGAAGCCAAGGCGGGTAGATTGCTTGAACTCACGACCAGCCTGAGCACAAAGCGAGACCCTGTCTCTACTAAAAATAGAAGAAACTGAGGCAAGAAGATGGCTTGAGCCCACGAGTTGGAGGTTACTATGAGCTATGATGATGTCACAGCACTCTATCCAGGGCAACAACTCGAGACTTTGTTTCAAAAAAAAAAAGAGAGAAATTATTTTAATGTTTTCGTTGGCCAATTTGAGCATGCATATTGGTTCTGGGTTCATTTGAATTGATAGATTTTTTTTTTCCTTATTATGGGTCTTCTTTTTTTTTTTTGAGAGACAGAGTCTCACTTCGTCGCCTTCAGTAGAGTGTTGTGCCGTCACAGCTCACAGCTACCTCCAGCTCTTGAGCTTAGGTGATTCTCTTGCCTCAGCCTCCTGGGTGGCTGGGACTACAGGTGCCCATCATAATGCCCAGCTACCATTATGGGTCTTGTTGGTTATCTTCTACTTACTTGAATGGCGAGCAGTTTGATTACATGCCAGGCATTGTGGGTTTTACCTTGTCAGGTGCGCTGAATATTTTAGTATTCCTATGTATTTCCTAGAGTTTTGTTCCAGGATGCAGTTAAAGTTACTTAGAAATACAGTTGGTATTTGCACAGCTGAGTTAGGGGCACTGTCCTCCATGCAATCAAATGTTTGTATAACTTTTTTTTTTTTTGAGACAGAGTCTCACTATGTTGCCCTCAGAAGAGTGCTGTAATGTCACAGGTCACGGCAACCTCGAACTCTTGCCTCAACCTCTCAACTAGCTAGGACTACAGGTACCTGCCACAACGCCTGGCTATTTTTTGTCGCAGTTGTTTTTGTTGTTTAGCTGACCTAGGCCGGGTTCGCTCCCGCCAACCTCAGTGCACGTGGCTGGTATCATAACCGCTGTGGTATGGGCAATAAGCCATTGTACAGCTTTTGACTTTCCAAAAACTTAACACGTTAATTGTCGTGTGAGTTATGAGCTATTTTTCAAGTTTCCACATTACTAATTTTGAAGTTCCTATATTTTTTATTGTGTATATATGTTTTATGATCCATCATTTTGGATCATAAATTTCATTTCAAAATTTCTATTCTCTTTTGTAATAAAACACTGTAACAACGCATTTCTTACCAATAGCCTACTGTTATTTCTTTAGTTTTTGTTTCTCTGCCTCTTCCCTTTTTCCTCCCACCTTAGGAATTCCAAGCTCCCTGGGTCCCTTGTCTTTTTCATTCAAACTCCCAATCACATGATGTGATTGTTATCTGATTTGTCAGTTCAGCTTTCTCTGATCTCTTGTCTGCCTGTCCTCTGGCTTACAGGTCTGCATTTTTCCAATCTTTCGGGTCCCTTTTCAGGTCCCCCTCCCTCCGTACCCAAACTAGTCCTTGCTGATGCCACACTTAGAGAGCTTTGGAGTTCTTTCACCTTGCTCAGAAACTTCATGTCCCACAGATGTGCTCGGCCTCATGGCTCAGATTCATCCCTGTGAGCTGTGGTCTGAGCCGTGAGATGTGTGCGATATGTACATCTGACCTGTGTGTACCTATCTCCACGCTTCCGTACAGAGGGGCTTTCTGTGTCTCTTTTGGAAGAGACTGGATCCCTGTCTAGTCGCTGGGTCCTGAGCAAGAAAGCAAAGAGTGGCCTGCACTTGTTTGGGCTTTTCCCCTCCCCGTGAGGTGGCTGCGGGCTGACTGCGCAGCCCCAGGCGACTGTGTCTAGGAGCTGGCCTCTGCACCGAGTTCCTGGCTCCCTGGCATGTCCTGTGCTTTCTCTAACTGCCCCAGTTATGCCTTGAGAGTTAGCTGTGACAGTATGTGGGTGACTGAGGTTTCATGGGCTAGCACGCAGGGACATGTTTGTGGTGTCTGGTGCCCGTGGCTGAGCTGAAGTTTGCCCACAGCAGCCCACTCTGTCCCTGCCCTGCGCCTCAAGCTCTGTTGCTCCAGGTCTGCTGTCCCATTCCACCTCCCCGGGGCCCTTGTCATCCCAAGCAGAGATCACACATGGGAGTCCACATGTCATAGCATCTTACAGTTCTGCTTCTGGATCATAATGGGCCCAGGATCCTGTCTGCTGGAGCGTTCCTTCCACATGTCTGTCCCCACAGTGGTGACACAGAAGAGACTTGGAGATACTGGCCTTGCTGGCTCCTGATATCTGCCCTTCCTTTCCTTGGCTATGCTGCTGCACCCTGCTCACCGTTTGGTCTCCAGAGAGAGGCTGGGCAGGGATGTGGTCTCCCCAGGTTCCCACCTTGCCCCTGCTCCCCAGCCCCTCTCATGCTGTGTGTAAAGTGTGGCCACAGGCTGCTGTGTTTTCTGGTAAGTCCAGAGTCTGGACTGTGACAGGGCAGGTGTCAGCCATCTGTCACTGTCTGGGTCTCCTGGACCCTCTTAGGCTCGCTCTTGTTCTTTCTGTTTCTGAGGTAGGCCCTTCCTCTGGGCCTCTGATTTAGACCTGGAGGGTGGGTGAGTGCTGTGGGATAACCTCTGCTAGGGCCAAAGGTCAGCTGGAGGGAAGGTGGGGTCAGGGTGGCGCAGTGTCTTATGTCTATCCCCCACTTTGTCACTGAGCATCCTTCTCTGGCCCCTGGCAGGTTTGTAACCCCAGATCAGAAGTACTCCAGGGACAACACTCCCCATACGCCAACCCCGTTCAAGAATGCCCTGGAGAAGTACGGACCATTAAAGCCCCTGGTACGTGGTGCGATCGCGGCCCCCTCCTCGTGGTGGGTTCTCTTGGGTTTGTCCAACCATGTGCAGTTCACGGGGCCCTGTCCCTCTGAGAACTTGCTACTTTCTCCCTCCTAAGAATACACAGAGATTCTCATTATATATATACTATGGAGAAATCAAGGCTGGGTGCCCGTAGTTCAGTGGTCAGGGTGCCAGCCACATGCTCCAGGGCTGGTGGGTTTGAACCTGGCCAGGCCCTGCTTAAAAAAAAAAATAGCCGGGTGTTGTGGTGGGCACCTGTAGTCCCAGCTCCTTGGGAGGCTGAGGCGAGAGAATTGCTTGACCCTGAGAGTTGGAGGTGACTGAGCTATGACGCCACGACACTCTACTGAAGGTGACAAAAGATTCTGGTCTTATTTTGGTCCAACGCTCCTCTACAACCATGCCTTTCTTTCACCTTCCACTGATTTCATTTTGGTCTTATTTATTCTGGTCTTATTCATGGTCCAACGCTCCTCTACAACCATTCCTTTCTTTCACCCAGCACCAGAAAGCACTGTCACCTGGTGCTGTCTGAGACAGGCAGGCGTCTAGAAATCAGTGGAAGGTGAAAGAAAGGCATGGTTATAGAGGAACGTTGGACCATGAATAACAAAAAAGAAAATAAAATAGAGAAATTGAGGTTGCTGGTGTCACCTAACATTTCCCAAGAGCATTCAGTGTGCCGGGGCTGGAGGCATGGTGGTGTCCCGTAAAGCTTGGCCTTCAGGGTGGGGGTGAAAAACAGGAAATACTTTAAAAATAACTAAAATCCTTTTGGGTGACAGTGCTATGAAGACAGTGGGCAATCCAGGGACGGAGGACTTCCCAGGTGCTACACCTAGTTTGGACAAGTGGCTGCTCAAGCCTAAACTTTCTGTCCGACTCCTGGGTCTCTACAACACAGGGAAGCCCCTGCTGGGGGGTCTTGCCACTGAAGAAGGCCACTCTGGCATCTCCCAGCACCAGAAAGCACTGTCACCTGGTGCTGTCTGAGACAGGCAGGCGTCTAGAAATCAGTGGAAGGTGAAAGAAAGGCATGGTTGTGGAGGAGCGTTGGACCATGGCTGGGATCTGTGGTGGACCCTTGGTTCTCCCCACTGTGTGGGGCCTCCCGTGATGGCCGGGCAGGGGCTCCCCTGGTCCTGCGACACAGTGATTCTGAGTCAAGCAGGGTTTCTAGAGACCGTGCTGCATGGGCCCAGGTGAGACACTAGTTCACACTGCCCTTTCCTGGGTATGGAAAGGGGACAGGTGTAAGAGGGGACGCCTCATGACTTAGCCGGCATCCTCATTACTAATATGTGATACAGCGGAGTGAGCAAGCCTGGCTTTGAGCCACTCCAGGTTTCAACTCAGTGGCTGTGTGACTGTGGCCAGGCTCTCCGTCTCTGTGGCCGACAGCCCCCACCACCCAGGGCTGCGTGAGGGTTGCCTTGGGTACATGCCGCTTGTCCAGGGGAGGACAGTTAGTGGTTGTGAACAGCATGCACAAGGTCAGCATCCTGGCGCCAGGCCTCCCTGCTGCCTAGCCAGCACAGGTGTGACTGGGTCTGTGCTGCGGCCCTCACCCACACACCTGAGTGGGGTGCTGCATCCCTACCACGCCCCCTACCTGCAGCCTCAGACCCCGCACCTGGAGGAGGACTTGAAGGAGGTGCTGCGTTCCGAGGCCGGCATCGAGCTCACCCTGGAAGATGATGTAAAGCCGGAGAAGCAGAAGAGGAAGCCGGGGGTGAGTGCGTGGGGTGGGGGCCCTGCTTGCCAGCCCAGCAGTGGGGGGGATTGGGAGCCATAGGGGGGGTGTCTAAGGATGGGTGATAAGGGGAGGTTGGGGAGATAAGAGGAGTGCGTGCCCTTTGTCCTTTCCTCACAGCAGTTATCAGGGAACTGATGTGGTGGGACCCTCCCCTGTTCCACTTTGAACTGTTCACTCACCCAGCATTGCGCCTGGCCTCTTCCAAGGGAGGCCTGGGTGCCAAGGCCAGACACAATTTCTCCTTCGGAGCTCCGTGAGACAGACACTAGAAAAACACAGGGTATGAAGAGCCATGGAGAGAAGGCAGGGAGGAGTCCACGGGAATCCAGAGTGCAGCGTGGTCAGGAAGGGCTGCCAGGCGAGGCAGCACCCTGCTGGGTGTCTGGGCTGTGTGAAGCAGTGTGGCGGCGGCGGTTGCCAGGGACCCCTGGGTCTGAGGCTAGCACAGAACCCGGCCCCTGAGCCGGCCTCTACCTCAAGGGCCCTCCCTGGCCTCTCGATATGGGTTGGTTCTGTGCCATGGCAGCTCCTCCTGGGGGTGCTGTGGGTTGGGGGGGTGTTAGTCTCAGGGTCCTTCCCTGGTGTTGGAGCAGACCCTAGACCTGTGGGGCAAGGTTAGGGTGTTCCTTGTAATGGGCGTTTTTAGAAGGGTCCATCTCGAGGGCTTTTATGTTTCCACATTACTTGTCTGGGTGGACGTTTTAGGGATTACTTGGATAATTCTCTGCTGGGCCTGTGAGGGTGTGTTTGGTATGATAGAGACTTGGGGGCTGTCTGGTCCATTTGGGGGTGAGGAGTGCATTCCTTTGTGGAGGCTCATGCTATATCCTTGCTGTTGTAGCTTTTGGCAGGACAGGGTCTGCCTGGGGTGCAAGGTGTGTAATGGGTCCCAAGTCTCACAGGGACCTCACACCCCCAACAGCAGAGCCCCAGTGCAGCAGGACCTGTTTCTGTGACTGCCTGTGACCGTGGTCATCAAGTACTGACCACGGGAGTCCCTGATACCCACCCTGACCACCTCCTTCTTCCTCTCCACACACCCCAGCTGCGGCGGAGCCCAATCAAGAAAGTCCGGAAATCTCTGGCTCTTGACATTGTGGATGAGGATGGGAAGCTGATGATGTCCGCCCTGCCCAAGACCCTGTCCTTGGTGAGGGGTCAGCCTACTGCAAGACTGCAGAGGGCTCTTCTGCGCAGGGAGGTTGGAGTCTCGCTGGAAGCCTTCTGCCTTTGGAGTGGTCTAGTGATTCTTACATGGGGCTTCGGGAGCACTGGGCTGCACAGGCAGGGAGAGGGCTGTTGGGAGGGTGGGTCTGGGTGCCCAACCCTGGCTTCAGTCAGCAGTTCTGCTTGTGTCTTTCACACAGGTGGGGTGAGCACAGCTGCCGGTGTGGAGGTAGTGAGAGGCTGGGGTGGCAGGGTTGTCAGGAGCAAAGGTTGTGAATTGCCTGCCACATCTTGGAAGTTGACTGTTGCCTTCACGGTCCTTGCAGAGAAAACTCACTCTAGCTGGGGATCCCTGCCAGGCTGGGGACTTGGTGCTTAGTGCTCTCCAGCCAGATTGCCAAAAAGAAAACATGTCATGACTAACAGTGAAGAGCACAGATTTAGAGTCAGGTGGGCCTGGGTTTGAGTCCTAACATGAGCACTACTCCCTGGCGTGAACCCCTGTTGGTTTTTTGGGTTTGTTTGTTTTTGTTTTTAAAAACGTAGACGCAGGTTCTCGCTCTTGCTTAGACTGGGGTCAAACTCCTGAGCTCAAGCAATCTACCTACCTGGGCCTTCCAGAGTGCCAGGATTACAGGTGTGAGCCACTGCTCCCAGCCAAGCCCTTGGTTTTTGTTTACTGTAAATGGAGCCCTGGGGCCTGGCTCATACCTATAATCCCAGCACTTTGGGAGTCCAAGGTGGAAGGATTGCTTGAAGCCAGGAATTTGAGACCAGCCTGGGCAACATAGAAAGACCCTGTCTCTACAAAAAAATAATTAATTGCTCATGCCTGTAGTCCCAGCTGTTCTGGAGGCTGAGGTCGCAGGATCACTTGAGCCTGGGAATTGGAGGTTGCAGTGAGCTATGATCAGGTCAGTGCACTCCAGCTTAGGTGACAAAATGAGACCCTGTTTAAAGATGAAGTTCCGTTCTTAATCTTTTAAGTAAGAAAGTAAGATTCAGTTCCTGTGTATGCCCCATCTGGAAGAGGACAGAGGCTTAGAGGTAGTGCCTTCTGCTCTGGGTCTCAGCACCAGGTGGGTGGTGCTGGGGTGGTGGTGCAGGGCAATTTTCCTTCCCACTAAGAGTTATGGTAACATGTCTGACTCTGATTTCAGCCAACAACTGGCCCGTCAAGCTCCTCTAGCCTCACCCTGTCAGGGATCAAAGGGGACAACAGCCTGCTCAACCAGGGCTTTCTGCAGGCCAAGCCCAGCAAGGCAGTGGTGGCCCAGAAGCCCCGAAGCCACTTCACAATACCTGCCCCCGTGAGTGCTACCATGGTCCCCTTCTCACCCCAGGATCTTTGCATAGGCTGTTTCTGGCTTAGAGCTCCTCCCATAGCCTTCCTCAGCTGTTTGCTGAACGTACTCTTCTGAAGCCGTCCCTTACCCCACATACTACAGAGACACCCCTCAGTCCCACCTTCACTGCCTGGGTCTTACTTATAACCAAGACGCTATGTCTGTATTTGCTTTGCTTTGCTTTGTATGTGTCTGTCCTTGAAAGCAGGGTCTGGCCTGGGCTGCTCGAGTCCCTATGGCTTCTCGTGAGGCTGGTGCTGCACTGGGGGCATGGCAGTGGGGTAAAGTTAGGGTGTTCCTTGTGCTGTCTCCTTGTCCAGCTTCCCATTTTATAGTGGGGAAGCCCACAACCAGGAGTCACTTCCCTGGGCCCCCCTGGAAGGTAGAGACAAAATACTTTCTGGCTTCTGGAGAGAGGTAGGTCCCTGCTCTCCACCAGAATCACCTGGGTTTGCTGGGAACTTCATCCCTGCCTAAATGGGTAACCTTGCCTCCCACCAGATGACCAGAGCCTGGAAGACAGTGGCCTGCGGGGGAACCAGGGACCAGCTCTTCATGCAGGAGAAAGCCCGGCAGCTCCTGGGCCGCTTGAAGCCCAGCCACACCTCTCGGACCCTCATCTTGTCCTGAGGGGCTGGGAGGTCACCAGCTCATTCTCATGTTTACAGGGGCTGTGGGGCAGAGGGAGTCTGTGAATTTGAGACTCACACTCAGGTGACCGCCCGCCTACAGGGAGCCTTCTGCTGCCAGCCCCTCCCAGACTGCTCAGGTGGAGGCAGGAAGGCCACACACTGTCCCATGGCTGGGTCCAGCTGCGGGTGGTTCCTGGTGCTAACAGAGCAAGGCCTGGCTCCCTCCTCCTGCCACAGGGAGCCCAGAGGTAGCTCCTCTCACTCCCGCCGGGTCAGGCCTGGGCTCATCTCAGACCCCACTTAGGACACGGGACGCAGCCCAGACTGCTCCTTTCTTCACTCTCTGTCAGTGCATTTTCTTGAATAAAATTACCTTTCTCCCCGTGCTGCTCTGGGCTCTGCCTCCCTCCAGGGTTTTGCTCATGGTTCCCTAGTGACTATCTTCGGGTCCCTCTGGAACATGGGGACCTGAGTGCAGTCCTGTCTGCATAGCCTAAGCCTGGGAGCTCTGGACCTTCTTCCCCTAGTGAGCTGGGAAAAGTTTTTCTTGCCTCTGCACCCAGTAGACACCTGCAAAACTCAGGACTCTCAATCATGGGGTAGGGGTGGGTGGACAGAGACATGCAAAGGGGGCAGCAGGGTTCATAGGTCGGAGTACATGGCTGTCCCTGGGGCCTGACCATGAGTGGGCCTAGGACAGGCCCTAGCTAGACTTGGCTTCAGTGCCTCACTCACAGGGACATTTACCAGGTCCTCCCTCCTGGGGCAGGAGATGAGGACTGTGAGTTAGGGTGCCAGAGCTCGTCTGACTGGCTTCACCTGCCTCCCTGCTGAGCTCACACCTGGGATCCCAGGCCAGCCACGCCAGTCATGCCCCCATAGAGCCTACCTGTGCCCCAGTTCCTGCCCTGGAACCAAGAAGGGGACAGGGTCCTGTTCTGGCCTGACTCCCACAGTCCACATGGCCACATTCACCAGCTGCTTCTGCAGGCTCTCACTGCTGGCTACAGGCCACAGTCTCCTGCCCACAGAGCTGTCAGTGTTGGGTGACCTCTGCCCAGGGTGAGGATGGGGACTGGATTGTCGCCCTTTCCTGGGGCCCACACCAAGACTGGGGAACACCTTCCTCAGACTCAGAGGCAGCTCTAGCATACTATGGGATCACCTGGCACTGGCTAAAAATGCAGATTCCTGGGCCCTCCAGCTGAACTGAGAGTTAGGCACCTGGGGTGTGGCCTGGAAGCAGGGATATTAACTACTAATGGTGGGTGGTTATGCAGGGGGTCTGCAGCCAAACTTTGATGAACTCCAGGGGTTTTACCCCAATGCCCTCTCCTCCCTGGGGATTGCTCTTCGTTCTCCTGGGCCATGGTGAAGCTCTTCCCTGTCCTGGAGAGAGGAGGGTCTAGAGAGAATAGGGCAGCTCTGAGCTTAACACCCTCCTGGGTGAGACACTGAGGGTTCTCCTAACCCTTCCTGCCCCCAATTGCCAGCCATGGTTCTGGTGCTGAAGATACAGTAGTTCAAAGACAAAAGCCAAAAACCTTATTCTCACAGAGCTTAAAGTCCGGAGAGGGCAAACTGAACAAACAAATCTGCACGATGTGCCTATGGAGATATGGGTTCTGAAGAAAAGTGAAGCAGGGTGCTCTGTGGGGCCTGGTCACCTGCGTGGAGAAAGTGGACAGGGATGAGATTTGACAGCCTCTGGCCACTGGGGATAGGGAGAGGCTGCAAAGGGGGAACAGGTGGCACTGGGGCCCCAGCTGTTGTCTGATCATGAATTTGGGCACTACAGTGTCTAGGGGGGCCAGTGGCCCTGGGAGAACCTGGTCTTTGGGATTGGTCCAGGGCCATTTTCCTAGACTAGTGTGATTGAGCGGCAGAGGGCCTGAGCTCAGGGCAGCAGCAGAGGAGTGGGGCCAGCCTGGGAAATGGCCAGAGGAGGGAAAGGTGAGGTTGGTTGAGATGGCAGAGGGCAAGTGTTCTCATCAGAGTAAGTGGTAGCCAGGCATTTGGTGGCTAACAAAGCTGGGAGGTGAAGGTAAGAGGTCCACAGACAAATAGGCTGTGATAGATTATCCCCGTAATGGCCTCATGCCTTTTATGAGCCCTCCCTGAGAACCAGGACACCTGAACAATTTATCCCAAACCTTGCATCTACTGACATGACCTAGTTCCCCATGCCAGCAACTGCATCAGTCAGCTTCTGCTGTGTAACAAACCACCCAAAATTCAGAGGCTTAAAATGATGCTGCTTTATTACCTCATGGTTTGCTTTGCTCAATGGGACTCTAGGTGAATGCTGAAGAGACAAGAATTCCAGCTGTCCTGTTAGAGACTCCAGACATGTGAGGGTGGGGGAGGCTGTCCTAACCCTTCACCTGGCCTCACCTGATCTTATTCAGACCAGAACAGCCCAGCTGGTCACAGACTCATGAGAGGTAGTAAATCGGCATTTTAAGCCACTAAATTATGGGTTATGCAGCAGAAGCTGACTGATGCAGATACTGGCACAGGGAACTGGGACGTGTGGATACTTGTAGGATTTGGGATAAATTGTTCAGGTGATCTGTTTCTCAGTGAGGGTAGGGCACGGAGAGCCCAAGATTCAAGGAATTTAGAATAGGCATTCCTTTTTTGCCCGGCATTTCCCCCCAGATCTCCAGGTAGGAGTTTTTTTCTTTAATTTATTTTTTTATTTTTATTATTATTTTTTTAATTGTGGTAACTACTTTATTGAGATGTAATTTATATACTGTATAATTCACTCATTTAATGTGTACAATATAATGCAGATGTACTTTTATTTATTTATGTATTTGTTGTTGCATTTTTGCCGGGGCTGGGTTTGAACCTACCACCCTCGGTATATGGGACCAGCACCCTACTCACTGAGCCACAGGCACTGCCCTTATTATTATTTTTTTTATTGTTGGGGATTCGTTGAGGGTACAATAAGCCAGGTTACACTGATTCCAATTGTTAGGTAAAGTCCCTCTTGCAATCATGTCTCGCCCCCAGAACGTGTGGCACACACCAAGGCCCCTCCCCCCCCTCCTTCCCAGGTAGGAGTTTTAACTCCCTGTATTTCTTTAGTCTTACTGGAACACTTTGCATCAGGTCTTGAGAGTGAGGGTGGGTCTGGTAGAAGCCCTACTCATGGGGTTTCAGTTAAGATAGAGCCAAATAGGGCTGGCTTCTATCACTATGTAGCAGTAACCTGCAGAATTGTGTTAAGAAGGGCTTTGAAGCTATTTTTCAGGTTCAGGAAAGAGTGCTGTGATTGATTAGTTTTGTCTGTTATGTGCGTGGGTGGTGTGGTGCCACATATTTACTAATATCTCTGGTTCAAAGGTATTAACTATTATTAATCAGAATGGTTACGTAAGTTAAATAGATTTTTTTTTTTTTTTTTTTTTTGAGATAAGAGTATGAAGCTGTTGCTCTGGGTACAGTGCCGTGGCAACACAGCCCACAGCAACCTCAAACTCTTGGCCTTCAGCCTCATTCTCTTGCCTCAGCCTCCCAAGCAGCTGGGACCACAGGTGCCTGCCACAGCCCGGCTATTTTGTTGCTGTAGTTGTCATTGTTGTTTGGCAGGCCCAGCCTGGATTCAAACCCCCAGCTCCAGTGTATGTGGCTGGCACCCTAGTCACTGAACCTCAGGCACTGAACCTAAACTTGTTTTTTAAATAAGTCTTTTTATACTGAAATGATTTATTGATATATTTGGATCAACTTTGACCGTTTAATATTATATTTTCTCTTTACTATTCCTTTTCTTTGTTGAATGTATAAAATTTTCTATAGTCTTTCAGTCTCTTTTCTCCTCTTGCTTGGTTTGAAAATACAAAATATTTTATTGTACAGGCTATTTTTAAAACTTTAATATACGTATTTGTTTTTCAGTATTCCTATTTTCATAAACAATACCTTCCTCAACTCTTTTAATTTAGAAGGTTTTTTCAATTGATTTAGTACAGCATGGGGATATTTGTCAACTACTTAGTTTTTTTTTTTTTTTTTGAGACAGTCTCAAGCTGTTGCCCTGGGTAGAGTGCTGTGGCGTCACAGCTCACAGATCACAGCAACCTCAAACTCTTGGGCTTAAGTGACTGTCTTGCCTCAGCCTCTCAAGTAGCTGGGACTGCCGGTGCGCGCCACAATTCCCAGCTATTTTTTGGTTGTAGTTGTCATTGTTTGGCAGGCCTGGGCTGGATTTGAACCTGCCAGCTTTGATGTAGCCGCTGAGCTATAGGCACTGAGCCAACTTATCTTTTTTATATTTTATTTTCTTGTTTTTATTTAATGTATTTCAAATACATTCTATAGTAAGATCTTCCATTAAAAAAATTAATTTATGTTTTTTAAAGAGAAGGTCTCACTATGTTGCCCAGGCTGGCCTCAAATTCCTGAGCTCAAGTGATCCTCCCTCCTCAGCTTTCCTATTACCTGGGACTACAGGCATATGTCACCATGCAGGCTCTTAGAAGTTCCCTTGTTTTTGTTTTTGTTTTTAAAGACAGAGTCTCACTTTATTGCCCTCAGTAGAGTGCTTTGGCATCACAGCTCACAGCAACCTCCAACTCCTGGCTTAGGTGATTCTCTTGCCTCAGCCTCCCAAGTAGCTGGGACTACAGGCGTCTGCCCCAACACCTGGTTATTTTTTTGTTGCAGTTTGGCCAGGGCCGGGTACGAATACACCACCCTGAGTGGGCGCCCTACCCACTCAGCCACAGGTGTCCCCCAGTTTGCTTTTTTTTTTTTTTTAACACATCAGATTCTGTTTAATTTTTTAATAATTATTTCTAAAGCTTTCCACAAAAGGGTATCATAGTTCTTCGATTTATTATAAACATCTCTTCTAATACAAAAAGTCAGCACTAAAAAAAAAAAAAGTACTATACCATAAACCACAATAAAGAACATGTTATTTAAATAAAAAGAGAATCATATTTCAATCCAACAGACTTTTTTCTCTTCATAACTATACCCAATGGTGATGTTTTACAGGTTAGTTTCTAAACACATTTTTAAAAACTGATAAAAGCTGTGTTTTACTCAGGAATACTATTTTCACATACATTACAGGTTTAACAGCAGGTACAAGTTTGCCAAGCTTCAGATGGTAAAATACTAAGTTGTAAGTTTAGTATTGTCCAGCTAGTTGATTTCTCCTTGCCCTGCAGACTTTGGCAGCACATACTACTGAGAGATCACCTTGTTGCCACCACTTCTCTTTTCATTATCAAATCCACTGCAGTAGAACATTCATGTCTTTACGATGCAAGGCCTAGCCAAAAGCCTCCCACAAATCCACTGGATTATCACGATGTTCTGTTTGAGAAATTCTGTGGCTTCTTCAATTATGTTGTTGATTTCAGGCGCTGCTTTATTAGCTCGTTTCTTAATCCATCTTTTTGCTTTGTTTACATCTTTTTCAACTTTTTCCAGTCGATCTGAACATAGCCGTTGTGTCTGGCAATCTGAAGGAGAAGAAACCCACCACCTACTGCAGTTGCTGCAAGCTTTCCAACCTTCTGGAACAAAAACCCTGCACACCAGCCAGTCACGCCACCCATTAAATCTGGGTAGCTACTGAGTATTTTTCTACCATTGGTATCTTCTCGCATACTCAGTTAAATCCAATACTTCGTAAGAGTCGTCATCACTTTCATAGTCTTAGGGAGGGGGATTCTGGGTCCAGTTTGCTTGTTTTTTAAAAAAATAATTTTAGATGCAAAATCAGTTATTTTCTCAGCTAATTTAATGTGTTTAAATAATTTGTAAATTTCCTTACTCATCATTGTGTATCTCTTACTGCATTACATTTTCTTCTTGCTGGACAATACTGTCATTACAACTAGTAATTAGCATCAATTGAAGGCTTCCTGTGTATTAGACACTGCCCTAATCTTACATGTGTTAAATCACTACATCCTCCTCCACACAATCATATGAATTGATCACCCCTACTCTGGGGATAAAGACAATCCCAGAGAGGGTTGAGTAACTTCTGAACATCCAGCAGCCAGTGAGTGGCGGGGTGGACCTTGAGCCCCAGATGATATGGCTGAGGCCATTCTTGTGTCTATTATGTTGCTCCTCACTCAATTTATTTTGAAATCATTTTAGATGTACAGAAAACTTGCAAAACTATAACGGTATAAAGAGTTACCAGCTGCCCATTACCAAGCTTCTCCTGACGTTGACATCTTACAAAACTGTGGTGCATTTGGGTGGCGCCTATGGCTCAGTGGGCAGGACGCCAGCCCCATATGCTGAGGGTGGCAGGTTTAAACCCAACCCTGGCCAAACTGCAACAAAAAAATAGCAGGGTGTTCCGGCAGGCACCTATTGTCCCAGCCACTTGAGAGGCTGAGGCAAGAGAATCGCCTAAGCCCAGGAGTTGGAGGTTGCTGTGAGTTGTGACGACATGGCCCTCTACCAAGGGCAATAAAGTGAGACTCTGTCTCTAAAAAATAAATAAATACATAAATAAAAATATTGTGCCTTTAATGAAACTGACAAGTTCACATTGGTACAATACTATTAACTGACCTCCAGACTTTAAGAGTTTCACCGGTTTTTCCACGGATGCCTTTTTCTGTTCTAGGCTCCAATCCAGGATACCACATTGATTTAGTGTATACCAAGGGCTGTCCAGCCATTGTTAATACTTTTCTTCATAATACATGGGTGGAGACTTTCCAGATAGCCCTTGTATATATTTTTAAAACTATTTTTCTTAGAGGGTTTCAAATTTATGATAAATATAAATATATATTTGTGAAAATAATGAAATAGTAAAATAAACATGTTTATGTAAGGGTAGAGAGAGAATAGTAATATTTATCCATTGCTCAACTTTGAAAATGATTAAGTCATGCTCAGTTTGTTTCATTCCTACCCCAAACCATGTTTTTTTCTCGTCCTATCAACTTATAGTATATTATAGACATACACTCTCCATATCACTTCACTTGTCCTGTTTCCTTTGCACCAACTCCCTAGTTCATGCACCTAATTAACCACTAATTAGGTGCATCTTCTTTTTTTTCTAAGAAGAAATCTTTAATACTTTGTAAAACAGTTGAGTAGGCCATAGTGTAGCAAAGTTAATGATCATTTAAAAAGTAACTTAGCAGGTGAGATTTCCTCTCGAAGGCCTGGCGCTTGTAGCTCAAGTAGGTAGGGCGCCAGCCGCATACACCGCAGCTGGTGGGTTTGAATCCAGCCGGGCCCACCAAACAATGACAACTGCAACCAAAAAAAAAAAAAAAAAAAAAGCCAAACGTGGTGGCAAGCGCCTGTAGCCCTAGGTATTTGGGAGGCTGAGACAAGAGCATCACTTAAGCCTCAGAGTTGGAGGTTTCTGTGAGCTGTGATGTCACAGCTCTCTACCCAGGGTGACAGCTTGAGACTCTAGTCTAAAAAAAAAAATTTGCTCTTGCATAACTTTCTTTTTTTTTTTTTTTTTTTTTTTTTATAGAGTCAGAGTCTCACTTTATGGCCCTTTGGTAGAGTGCCGTGCCATCACACAGCTCACAGCAACCTCCAGCTCCTGGGCTTAGGCGATTCTCTTGTCTCAGCCTCCCGAATAGCTGGGACTACAGGCGCCCGCCACAACGCCCGGCTATTTTGTTGTTGTTGTTGCAGTTTGGCCGGGGCTGGGTTTGAACCCGCCACCCTCAGCATATGGGACCGGCGCCCTACTCACTGAGCCACAGGCGCCGCCCTCTTGCATAACTTTCTAAAGACTTAATTAAGTCTTCTACCTGCTGTTTTAAAAAATATATATATATGTATTTTTTTTGACCAGATAACACATTCACATGGGTTCACATGTAAAAGATATTAAAGGCTTGGGCGGGTGCAGTGACTCTACCTGTGATCCTAGCACTTCTAGGAGGCCGAGGCAGGAGGATCCCTTGTGCTCAGGAGTTTGAGACCAGCTTGCAAGAGCAAGACCCTGTCTCTACTGAAAATAGAAAAACTAGTCTTCCCTCTCTTCCCTGTTCCGCAGTTACCTGACAGGCTGCCAATATTAGTTCTAGTCGTCTGCAAACTTTGTGTAAGGGGTCAGAAGGTAAATGTTTTAGGCTTTGTGGGCAGACCCCTGTTCTAGAGTATCCCTGAAGAGAAATTATATGTAAAAACAAGCACATACGTATTCATGTCTTCTCCTACAACTCTGCATACAAATGGCATACTTTGTACAGGTAGTCCCTGAGTTATAAACATCTAACTTGTGCTTACAAATGGAGGCTGTTACAGGTAATAAGTAAATGTACCTGTTCCAACCTACACACAAAGTCATCCTGAGAACAAACCTACAAAACCTATCTCATTCACAACCCAGGAACTGCCTGTAGATTGTTCTGGACTTGGCTTTTATCTGTTAAACCAGAGGTTGGCAAACTATGGTCTGCCAGCCAAATCCAGCCCTGTTTCTGTAGGTAGTGTTTTTTTTATTTTTTATTTTTTTAAGAGAGTCTCTCTTTGTCGCCCTCCATTGAGAGCCGTGGCATCACAAGTCACAGCAACCTCAAACTCTTGGACTTAAGCGATTCTCCTGCCTCAGCCTCCCAAGTAGCTGGGACTACAGGTGCCCACCACAATGCCTGGCTATTTTTTGAGACAAGGTCTCGCTCTGGCTCAGGCTGTTCTCGAACTCATGAGCTCAGGCAACCCACCTGTCTTGGCCTCCCAGAGTGCTGGGATTGCAGGCGTGAGCCACCTCGCCTGGCTCATGTTTAAATATTTTTGCAGAATGAAATCCTAGAAGTGGGATTACTCCATCAAAGCCTATGCACATTGATAATTTTTGTAGCTATTTTCAGATTGCCTTCCGTGGAGGTTGTACCAACTTACATTCTCAGCAACGTTATGAAAGTGCCTGTTTCACCCCAGCTTTGCCAACAGAATATTTTAAGCCTTTGGATATTTGCCAATCTGTCAGTAAACGATTAGGTGGGGGAAAGGACATCCCAGTGTAGTTTACTTTGCATGCCTTTATTCCAATGCTTTGCATATCCTTATGTGCAGCAAGAGGTGGCTGTTCTTCCTGCAGCTGGCAGATTTCTCTCCCGGTCTGAGGATCTTCTTGGGGGCAGTCACCTCTCTCTCTGACTCTCGTGTGTCACTCTCACAAACAAGCTTTTGGGGAACAAAAGTCTTCGAGACAAACATAGGGTGGCAATTAGCGCCATCCACATTCCAGACAACAGGGTTGGGAAGCCAGAGGGAGGTGTTCAGGGAGTTGTCCTTCGGCTCTGAACTTAGAAGACCAACTTCCAGAGAGCTGAAGCTGTCCTCTTCTTCCACAGAGCTGTTGACACAAGCAGCCTCGTGTTCCTCCAGCTCTTTGATGGGGACCAAGTGGCAGGCGTTGTATTTGCAGCTGGCCATCTTTTTGGCTTTCTTGGGGTTCTTTCTCCTGCATGAGGCCAGGTGGTAGTGGAACCTGCTGAGTGGGATTTGATGGTGAGGATTGTAAGGGCAAATTTCTAAGGCTTCTGGCTCCATGAGAAATGGAGTGAGGCATAGTGTCTCGCTGCCCACAGGCTAAATGAAACTCCCCTCGTGGAAAAGCCCTTTTGTAAGAAGGGTGGATCTTTTCTCTGCCCAGCTTTGGTCCTTGAGACTCCATAGGTGAAGATCTTCTCTTGAGGTTCCTGTTCCTTGGGGCCACAGAGCAGGGGATTAGAAGAGGGAAGAGGATCTGTCCAAAACAGCTACACAGGGTCCAGGATTAACAAACGGCAAGTGCGTCAGATAGAAGAGCCAAAAAAACACAGCAGCCATGCAGGGAGGTAAAGAAGATATGCATTGGCCCCATGACCCTGAGTGGTGTACTGTGTGATGTCAAGGAGCAATTACAGAGGTCACAATGGGCAGCTATGGGGAGGGGTGGTTGGCTTTGGGGAAAGTGGTTGGATGTATGTTGTCATTTAAGTTTTTTAACTGTCCATATTTGTTTAATATAATTCTCCATATATTTGGGTTTAAATCTACCATCTTACGTTGTGCTATCTAACCTACTCTTTGGTTTAATCTTACACCTCCTTTCTTTTAAATAAACACTTTTTAATTATTTTTCAATTTTTCCCACTATTTTGTGCATTCCCTAATCATTTAGTGGTTACTCTACGAATTAAAACATTCATAGGTGATGTAAATTTTAAAGTTAGTAAACATTTCACCCTCTTCCTGGACAATAAAATTCCCTTTATTTATTCCTCTCTTGACTGATGTTTTGGTTCCCTTTATTTTAAACCTAATTTTTTTTTTTTTTTTCTTTTGAGACAGAGTCTTACCCTGTTGGCCTGGGTAGGGTGCCATGGCATTATCATAGCTCACAGCAACCTCAAACCCTGGGGCTTGGGCAATCCTCTTAGCTCAGCCTCTACAGTAGCCGGGACTAGAGGTACCTGCCAAAACGCCTGGCTAGTTTTAGAGACAGAGTCTTGCTCTTGCTCAGGCTGATCTCAAATTCCTAAGCTCAAGCAATCTACCCACCTCTGCCTCTCGGAGTGTTAGGATTACAGGTGTGAGCCATTGTGCCTGGCCTTAACCCTAATTTTTAAAAATCTTCACTAGACATTACTCTTATTGTAATTTTACATCATTTTGATTTTATATCACTAAATGTTTGTTTACCCTGGTCCTCATATTTAGTTCTCTCTTTGTTGTTCTATTCCTCTTTGCATCTCAGACCTACTACAGCCGATCACTTCTCTTCCTCTTGAAGTTTAGCTCTTTTTTTTTTTTTTTTTTTGAGACACAATCTCACTATGTTGCCGTTGGTAGAGTGCTGTAGCATCACAGCTCACGGCAACCTCAAACTCTTGGGATTAAGCGATTCTCTTGCCTCAGCCTCCAAAGTAGCTGGGACTACAGGCACTGGCCACAATGCCTAGCTATTTTTTATTGCAGTTGTCATTGTTTAGCTGGCCTGGGTCAGGTTTGAACCCGCCACCCTCGGTGTATGTGGCTGGCGCCGTAACCACTGTGGTACGGGTACCAAGCCTGAAGTTTAACTCTTAAAAGCTCTTGACAAACTCATTTCATTCTGTTTGCCTAAAAATGTCTTTATTTCAGCCACATTCTGAAAAGATACTTTGGCAGAGTATAGGTGTATACTTTTTTTAAAATAAAACATTGGGCAGAGTCCAAATTCTTCAAGCTTCCACTGTTGCAGTTCAAAATTTGACTACTGAGCCAGATATGGTAGTAGTATGTGCCTGTAGTCCTAGCTATTTAGGAGGCTGAGGCTGGGCTTGAGACCAGGAGTACAAAGCTGTAGCACACTATGATTGCACCTGTGAATAGCCACTGTACTCTAGCCCAGGCAACAAGACCTCATTTATATATATATATATATATGTATATTTATATTTTTATATATATATTTATATATAAATATATATATAATATCATTTTTATATATATTTATATATATATAAATTCAGCTGCCCTCTCTTACTTAACTTCTTTGAAAGGTAATCTATTTCTTTTTCTATATCTCTTTTGAAGAATTCTTTTTTATCCTAGTTTCACTATGATGTTGAGCTGTGGACTTCTTTTTATTTATTCTTCCTTTTTATTTATTCATGTGGCCTCTTGGATCTGCGGATTTGCATCTTTCATTAGTTTTGGAACATATTCAGCCATCATCTCTTCAAATATCACTTCTACTGTATAGTTTCTCTCTCTCTCTTTCCCTCCCTCCTGCACCCCCAATGCTAGACCTTCTCACTGAATCCTTACAACATCCCACACCCTTCTGTATTTTTTCTTTGTCTGCTATATTCTGAATGATTTCTTCTGATCTATAGTCCTAGTTCACTAACTTTCTCTTCCACAGTAACCAGTCTGTTGCTAATACAGATGACTGCTTTTGTAAATAAAGTTTTATTGGAACTGTGCCACACCTTTTTGTTTATATATTATTAATATCTATTGCCCACCTACATGTTAGACTTGAGTACAGGCAGTCCTTGAGTACAAACATTCAACTTATGTACAAATTGCACTTATGAATGGAGGTTATTACAGAAAGTTCCCAAGTTACAAACATCTGACTAATGTACAGCTTGTACTTATGAATAGATGCTATTACAGGTGATAGGTAAATGTACCTGTTCCAACTTACATACAAATTCAACTTAAGAGCACACTTACAGAGCCTATTTTGCTCATAACCTAGGGACTGCCTGTAGTTGGAACAGAATCCAGATGGCCCACAAAGCCTCAAATGTCTTCTGTCTCTCCCATTACAGAAAATGTTTGCCGATCCTATTCTTGTTGAATTTTATTGGTAATTGAGAAAGCCAACTGTATTCAAATCTTCTTTCCCACACTTACCAGCTGTGTAACCATGTGTAGAGAGCACATGCAGGGACGGCACCTGTGGCTCAGTGAGTAGGGCGCCGGCCCCATATACTGAGGGTGACAGGTTTAAACCCGGCCCCGGCCAAACTGCAACAACAACAACAAAAACAAAAAAAAAAAAAAAAATAGCTGGGTATTGCAGCAGGCACCTGTAATCCCAGCTACCTGGGAGGCTGAGGCAAGAGAATCGCCTAAGCCCAAGAGCTGGAGGTTGCTATGAGCTGTGATGCCACAGCACTCTACCCAGGGCAACAAAGTGAGACTCTGTCTCAAAAAAAAAAAAAAAGAAAAAAGAAAAGAGGGCACATGTATATGTGTGGTGCCTTATATTTACTAAGCTTTATTGATGTTGTCTTTTCAAGTACATTTTGTAATGTTCTTCATGTTAGTTTTGCATATGTGAGTTTTCTCATTCCTGTCAAATGATGTGTGACACTCACTGGTTCATAGTAAAAAATTTTAAGGGGAGCCTAGGTTTAGACAAAATACTAGACAGAGGATTCTAGAAAAGGCAGCTCTTAGGACCATGCCATTTAATTATTCTGGGAATGCCAGTCAGGGTAGGCAAGGTTAGGCTGCAGTAACATACAGCACCAGAACTTCAGGGCTTAATACAAGAAAGGTTCATGTGTTACTCCCATTTCTTGTCCAAAATGGGTTGCTGGTGGGGGTGTGTGCTCATGTGATATGTGAAACCCAGTTTGATGGTGCCTCCATAGCAATACTTGTTTCCTTCTGGAAGGAGGAAGATGTGGTGAATCATGGACTGGCTCCTAAGGCTTCCAACAAGTAATAATAAACATCACTTCTGCTGACAAGTCATCGTCCAAAGTAGCTCCTGTGGCCACACCTCACTCCAAGGATCAAGGGGGTACAGTCCTCCCACAAGCCTGGGAACTTGATTGCATCCTAAGGATTTCTGCAGTCTGCCCTCCTGTCCCCAGTGTCCATTTCCTTTTCACCACACATTCACAAGTTACTCCCTCCTACTCAAGGTAGAAAACCCAAAGCCCCAGCTCTGAGTTGGGGATCAGTAGCTCTGTCAGTGCTCAGTCAGGGCTTCTAGGGATCCTGATACCTGGATATTACCCCAGACCAATGGAATCCCAGTGCCTCTAACCAAGCTGTCTCCTATGACGTGTGGGACACTGAGCTCCTGTTCCCTACACCTTCCCCCACTCGCCCCAGGGGGAGCTTCTGGTCTGCTCTGCTGAGAGGGTATCCTTGGTAAATTACGATTTCCATACCACGTGGATGACAGAGTGCCCATTTTCTCTAAGCCTGCAACCCAGCACTGGAGGAACCGTGGCCCTGGCCCGACTTGGAGTTAACCGGGAGCCAGCAGCAGTTCTTACAACCTCAGGCATGGCACTGACTGTGCCTTTAATCCCAGGGCCACAGCCTTTTTCTGTAGCTCATGATTTAAGGCCTCTGCAAGTCTGTGAATGGGGGTGACAATGGAAGCCACTTCATCACTGAGACCCACATAATAAGGAGAAGGCATTAGCTGCTTCAGGTTTCTTTGTGGCCAAGCACCTATTCGTGCTGCAGACCAAGAGATTCAGTCTATTATGGAGAGAGGGAACTGGGGCAGTTTGTGCATTTACTGATGTTTTGAATGGTGCTCAAGCCTGCAGCCCTATCCTGGCATCTGCTCTGAGCCTGGGCCCTAAGAGGCCGCTCACCATGGCAACCCAAGGGGCGGGAGGGAGGCACACACACCTGTCTGTGCAATGCATGAATGTGGCCAATAGTGCAAGTCAGATCAGATCTGCTTTCCTCTCACTCCCCTCCTATGCTAATCTCCAGCCTGAGAGACTCTGCCAACAGATGGTCACACAGGTGTGGAGAGAAGGACACAGAGTGTGTGGAAACCGTATTTTCTGAAAATGAAAAATTGTGTGTCCTGTTTAGCCAAGTCAGCAATTACCATTATGAGGTGGGATAAAACCATTGGGAGATCAGTCATTAGGAGTCTGAATTCTTTTTTTTAAAGACAGAATATCACTCTGTCACCCTGGGTAGAGTGCTGTGGCAGCATAGCTCACAGCAACCTCAAACTCTTGGGTTTGAGCAATCCTCTTGCCTCAGCCTCCTGAGTAGCTGGGACTACAGGCATGCACCACCGTGCCTGGCTAGTTTTTCTTTTAGTAGAGATGGGGCCCCAGCTCTTGTTTAGGCTGGTCTCCAATTCCTGAGCTCAAGCAATCCACCTGCCTGTGCCTCCCAGAGTGCTAGGATTACAGGCATGAGCCACTGCGTGAGTCCGAATTCTTTTTGTTCGGAGAGAGTCTGATGTCATCAAGGCCAGCTTCTCCCCCAAGCCATCACCCCCTCTGGAACATTCCCGGAGGATGGTTATGCAGCAACAGGGAGTGCGCCACCAGCTCAGACAGTTCAATCCTCAGATTTTACCCTAGGCTGACCGTCTTTCCTCATATCCTATGGCAGTTATCGTCAACACTGCACCCTCCACCCCGATAACATCCTCCGGGATGGAAGGCTATCTACACAGGCATAAATCTTGCTGTGCATATGAGGTATTAGGGACAGGGTGGCTGCTCCATTTCTGGCTCCCTGCCATGCCTAGAAGGCAGGTGTGGACAGCGTAGGTAGCTCCCACGAGCCTTGGGCTGTGCACAGCCCAGGACTGCCCCTGCCTGTCTTCTGGGCTCCTTAACTCAGGGATCCCCTGGTCTCAGCTGTCCGGGCTCCTGCCGGCCTCTTTGATTCAAGGGCTGTATTTTGAATCCTCTCAAAGTTTCCAACTGGGTGAAGTTTGGTTATCTCTGTCAGGTTACCTGTCACAGCTTTGCCAGATTTTTAAAATGAATCAGAATGCATACTCTTTTTTTGTTTTCTGGACAGTTCAAATAGCCTATAAATAGTCTTTTGAAGCCTGAAAGAACTTGTCTGCTAAACTCTCTGACTCACATGCTTTTTGGAAATAGTTCTATGTCATTTTATTTATTTATCTATCTATTAATTTATCGAGACAGGATCTTGCTCTATTGCCCAGGCTGGAGTGCAGTGGTGTGATCATAGGTCACCAAAGCCTTGAATTCCTGGGCTCTAGATATCCTCCTGATTCAGCCTCCTGGTGAGATGGGATTCCAACATGTGCCACAACACTCAGCTTTTTGCTTTTTTATTTTTTGTAGAGTGAAGGTCTCACTATGATGTCCAGGCTGGTCTGAACTCCTGGCCTCAAATCCTCCCACCTTGGCCTCCCAAACTTCTGGGACTATAGGCACAAGCCACCATACCTAGCCTATATAAGTTTTAAAGTAGAATTCATGGTTTTCTATTTATCTTGTTAGTTCCCATTTTTCTTTTCTTTTTTTTTTTCTTTGTCTTTTTTTGTTTTTTTGAGACAGAGTCTCACTCTGTTACCCTCAGTAGAGCGCTGTAGTGTCGTAGCTCACAGCAACTTCAAACTCTTGGGCTCAAGCGATTCTCTTGGCTCAGCTTCCTGAGTAGCTGAGACTACAAGTGGTCACCACAACACCCAGCTAATTTTTCTATTTTTAGTAGAGATGGGGTCTCACTGTTGCTCTGGCTGGTTTCTGAGCTCAAGCAGTCCACCCACTTTGGCCTCCCAAAGTGCTAGGATTTCAGAGATCAGGGTGGGGCCCTGATCTGACAGGACAAGGGTTCTTATAAGAACGGGAAGAGACACCAGTGTAATTTCTCGTCTCATGAACAGAGGAAAAGCCTTTCAAGAGCACAGTGAGAAGGCGAACACAGAGACTTTACCAAAACCTCTTTGACCTTGGACTTCCAGCCTCCAGAACTGTGAGGAATAAATTTCTGTTGTTGAAACTGCCCAGGCTGGGGTGTTTTGTTATGGCAGCCCAGGCAGACTAAGACACACGCGTTCTCCACTGAACTCTCCAAACCGACTAGCATACTCCATGAATGCAGTATTCTCTCCTAATTGGAAAACTCTCCTCTGCATCTGGGGTTACATTTCCTTGACTTTGCTAATGCTGTTTCCTGCTCTCTCACTTCACTGGGCTTCCACAAGTACAGGGATCTTACGGCTTTATTTTTTATTATTTTTTTTGAGACACAGTCTCAAGCTGTCTCCTTGGGTAGAGTGCTGTAGCGTCACAGCTCACAGCAATCTCAAACTCCTGGGCTTAAGTGATTCTATTGCCTCAGCTTCCCAAATAGCTGGGACTAGAGGCGCCCACCACAGCACCCGGCTATTTTTGTTGTTGTGGTTGTCATTGTGGCTTTAGCTGGGCCTGGCTGGGTTCGCACCTGGCAGCCGAGGTGTATGTAGCCGGCGCTCTGCCCACTGAGCTACAGGCGCTGCTGATCTTACGACTTTTTTTTTTTTTTTTTTTTTTTTTTTTGCAGGTTTTGGCTGGGCCTGGGTATGAACCCACCACCTCCGGTATATGGGGCCGGTGCCCTACTCCTTTGAGCCACAGGTGCCGCCCTGATCTTACAGCTTTTTACAAGAAACTTCAGTCCTAGATTTATCACCGATGCGGACTTTTGTGTTTTCTATTTCATTTGTTTTTATTTTTACTTCTACTTCCCTCGCTAGGTTTGTCTTGTTGCTTATTTTCTAGCTCCTTGAGAGGGATGCTTTGTTTACTTTGTCTTCCTGGTTCAGTAACAAAAACGTGTAGCACTCCAGTCCTGCTTTGGTTACAGTCCCTAAGTTTTGCTCTAGGGGGTTTCCATTGTCAGTACATCCTATATGGCCCTAACGGCAGTGTCATTCCCTTCCTTGACTCAAGTTATTCAGGGATACATTTCCAAGCGATCTTATTTATTTATTTTTTGGTCATTTATCCTTTTGTTCTTGCTTTCCATTTTTATTGCCTGGTGGATAGATAATGGGACCTAAAAAATGATTGTTGGTACAACCTGAGGTGCTCAAGGCGACCTAGAATGTCATTCGTTTCAGTCACTTTCTTACAAGTGTTTGAATTAAATATCTTTCCTGCTTGTGGGTATTTATTAAATGAAGCTTATTTTTCCAAGCTGGCATTCCTTATTTTTTTATTTTTTCACCATACTCTGGTTTTATAGACCATTTGACAAATTTTCATCACACTGGTTAACATAGCCTTCCTGGCTTTTCTTAGTTATTGTGTTAAGACATTTATATTCTACGTTTAGTAAGTTTCACATGTACCCTTGTAAGATGCACCATAGATGTAATCCCACTAATCACCCTCCCTCCGCCCATCCTCCCCCCTCCTCTCCCTCCCTTTCCCCTTTCCCCATATTCTTAGGTTATAGTTGGGTAGCTATAAATTAGTTTCATAGTAGGGCTGGGTACATTGGATACTTTTTCTTCTGTTCCTGAGATACTTTACTAAGAAGAATATGTTCCAGCTTCATCCATGTAAACATGAAAGAGGTAAAATCTCCATCTTTCTTTTTTTTTTATTCAGTTTTTCTATTTTTATTTTTTATTTTATTTATTTATTTATTTTTATTAAATCATAGCTGTGTACATTAATGCAATCATGGGGCACCATACACTGGTTTTAGACTGTTTGACACATTTTCATCACACTGGTTAACATAGCCTTCCTGGCATTTTCTTAGTTATTGTGTTAAGATGATTTTATTCTACATTTACTAAGTTTCACATATACCCTTATAAGATGCACCGCAGGTGTAATCCCACCAATCACCCTCTTTCCGTCCATCCTCCCCCTCCCTCCCCTCCCTCTCCCCCTTCCCCTATTCTTAGGTTATAATTGGGTTATAGCATTCATATGAAAGCCCTAAATTAGTTTCATAGTAGGGCTGAGTACATTGGATACTTTTTCTTCCATTCTTGAGATACTTTGCTAAGAAGAATATGTTCCAGCTCCATCCATGTAAACATGAAAGAGGTAAAGTCTCCATCTTTCTTTAAGGCT
>CAUYPK010076990.1:0-10964 GCA_963574355.1 Loris lydekkerianus
CATCGAGCTACTTCCGCATAGCAACGACTCAGCAAGGCCCGGCCTGAAACTGCCTCTACCTAGATACAGCCAATGTGGTACCATACCACTGGCCCGACCCTGTCACTCACCTCTTCCCCCGCCTTCTTTCCCTGCCCCTTCACCAAAATAAAAAAAAAAAAAAAAATAAATACATAAATAAAAAAAAAAAAAAAAAAAGAAATCTTAAAATCAGTGGCGCCTGTGGCTCAGTGAGTAGGGTGCTGGCCCCATATACCTAGGGTGGTGGGTTCAAACCCAGCCCCGGCCGAACTGCAACGAAAAAATAGCCGGGCGTTGTGGCAGGCGCCTGTAGTCCCAGCTGCTCGGGAGGCTGAGGCAGGAGAATCACGGAAGCCCAAGAGCTGGAGGTTGCTGTGAGTCCTGTGACATCATGGCACTCCACCGAGGGCGGTAAAGTGAGACTCTGTCTCTACAAAGAAAAAAAAAAAATCATCTGAAGAAGAGCTTACAGGAGAACAAGAGGAGTTACATAAGGAGGACAACAAGAATGCCACTGACTACTCATGAGAAACAATGCAAGACAAAACGTAATTGAATTACTGACGACTTACAATTCTACAGCCAACCAAAAATATCCTAAATAAAAATAAAATCTAACATTTTTAGATAAAATAAAAGCTGAGAGAAAGTATCAACAGCAGAGTTAGACAAGAAGAAATATTAAAACCTTTTTGGATCAGTGATATCAAGAGTGCCTTAATAGTTGTAATTCTGTAGAAACGCCTTCTATGCATGTTAGCAACATAAACTAAAAATATCCTTCTGTGGAAATGAATGATCTATTGCTGCTCCCAAGACAAAAAGGGTTTCATTAAAGCAGTAATAAATATGTGGCATTTGAAAAAAAATATTAAAAGAAATTTTTTAGGCTGAAGGAAAATTACATCCGGTGTGAACTTAGATTTACGTGAAAAATTAAGAGAACCAGGAATATGAAAGCCTTTGAAAAATTCTTTCATTTCTTTGGAAGATAATAGCAAATAAAATGATAGTATATTGTGGATGAATTTTTTTTTTTTTTTGAAACAGGGTCCCAAGCTGTCACACTGGGTTGAGTGCCGTGGAGTATAGCTTACAGCAACCTCAAATTCTTAGGTTTAAGCCAGTGGGTCTCAATCTTCCTAATGCTACAACCCTTTAATGTAGTTCCTGTGGTTCACGACCCACAGGTTGAGAACCTTGGCTTAAGCGATTCTCTTGCCTCAGCCTCCCAAGTAGCTTGGGACTATAGGCGCCCACCACAACACCTGGCTATTTTTTTGTTGTTGCAGTTATCATTGTAGTTTTAGCTGGCCCCAACCGGGTTCGAACCTTCCAGCTTCGGTATATGTAGTTGGCACCCTACTCACTGAGCTATGGGCACCGCCATGGATGAATTTAAAAAGAAGAAAAAGGAATCAAATGGATGCAAGTTGATAGACTTAAATCCAACTATATCAATAGTGTTTTCTTTTTTGAGACAGAGTCTCACTTTTTTACCCCATGTATAGTGCTGTGGCATTACAGCTCACAGCAGCCTCAAACTCTTGGGCTCCAGCAATTCTCCTGTGTCAGCCTCCCAAGTAACTGGGGACTACGGGCACCTACCACAACGCCTGGTTATTTTTAGAGATGTGGTCTCATTCTAGCTCAGGCTGGTTTCCAACTTGTGAGCTCAGGCCATCTACCCACCTTGGCCTCCTGGAGTGCTAGGATTACAGGTGTGAGCCACCAGGCCTGGCCTCAATAGTTTATTAAAAGTAAATTGACTAGGCTCGGCGCCTGTGGCTCAGTGACTAGGGCGCCAGCCACATATACCAGAGCTGGTGGATTCGAATCGAGCCCAGACCTGCTAAACAACGGTGACAACTATAACCAAAAAATAGCTGGGTGTTGTGGTGGGCGACTATAGTTCCAGCTACTTGGGAGGCTGAAACAAGAGAATTGCTTAAGTCTAAGAGTTTGAGATTGCTGTGAGCTATGATGCCATAGCACTCTACTCAGGGTAACGTAGTGAGACTCTGTCTCAAAAAAAAAAAAAAAAAGGTAAATTGACTAAACACTTTAATTTAAAAGTATGAAAAAAAAAAAAGGTGGCTCTCATCTGTAATCCTAGCACTCTGGGTGGGCCAGCTGGGTGGATTGTCTGAGCTTGAGACCTGCCTGAGCAAGAGTAAGACCCCACCATTACTAAAAATAGAAAAATTAGCTGAGTGTTGTGGTGGGTGCCTGTAGTCCCAACTACTTGGAAGGTTGAGGCAAGATGATCATTTAGCCCAGGAGTTTGAGGTTGCTGTAAGCTAGCTTAATGCCATGGCATTCTAGACTGGGTAGCATAGACTCTTTTTTTTTTTTTTTTTTTGAGACAAAGACTAAGACTTAAGTGTATAGACTGCCGACAAAGAATAATCTTTTTTTTTTTTTATAATTATAGCTGTGTACATTAAAAGACTAAGACTTAAGTGTATAGACTGCCGACAAAGAGTAATCTTTTTTTTTTTTTTTTTTTTAATAATTATAGCTGTGTACATTAATGCAGTCATGGGGGTACAATGTGCTGGTTTTATATACAATTTGAAATATTTTCATCAAACTGGTTAACATAGCCTTCATAGCATTTTCTTAGTTATTTTGTTAACTAACATAACAGAGATTATGTTATTAACAGAAATTATTATGTTAATAACAGATTAATCTTATTTATTTATTTATTTATTTTTTGGCTGGGGCTGGGTTTGAACCTACCACCTTTGAGTTATGGGGCCGGTGCCCTACTCCTTGAGCCACAGGCACCGCCAATCTTATTTATTTATTACTTTATTTATTTATTTATTTTTAGAGAGTCTCACTTAGTCACCCTGGATAGAGTGCCGTGGTGTCTAGCTGACAGCAGCCTGAAACTCTTAGGCTCAAGTGAACCTTCTGCCTTAGCCTCCTGAGTAACTCTGACTATAGACACCCATCACCATGCCTGGCTAGTTTCTATTTTTAGTAGAGATGGGGTCTCACTCTTACTCAAGCTGGTCTGGAACTCCTGAGCCCAAGCAATCCACCTGCCTTGGCCTCCCAGAGTGCTAGAATTACAGATGTGAGCCATGGAGCCTGGCCAGGAGATTTATTTTATATATAAATACAGCTGGGCATGGTGGCTCATACCTATAATCTTAGCACTTTGGGAGTTCGAGGCCAGTGGATTGCCTGAGGTCACAAGTTCGAGACCAGCCTGAGCAAGAGTGAGATGCCATTTCTAAAAATAGCTGGGCATTGTGGCGGCCGCCTGAATTCTCAGCTACTCAGGAGGCTGAGATGAGAGAATTGCTTGAGCCCAAGAGTTTGAGATTGATCTGAGTAGCCAACGGCACACTACAGAGGCCAATAAAGTGAGACTTTTTTTATGGAGACAGAGTCTCATCTTGTCACTCTCGGTAGAGTGCTATGGCATCACAGCTCACAGCAACCTCCAGCTCTTGGGCTTAGGTGATTTTCTTGCCTCAGCCTCCCGAGTAGCGGGGACTACAGGCGCCCGCCACAATGCCCGGCTATTTTTTGTTGTAGTTTGGCCAGGGCTGGGTTTGAACTTGCCACCCTGGGTATATGGGGCCAGTGCCCTACTCACTGAGCCACAGGACCCTTCCCTAAAAAATTTTTTTTGAATTAAATAAATATAAATTCACAGGTAGGTTAAAAATAAAAGAATAGGAAAGATACATCATACATATGCTAATCGAAAGGGAATTGGAATGCTATGGTAATGTCTTATAAAGAGAGCTTTTATAACAGTAGGCTGATTCATCAGAAAGACACAACAGTCCTAGATGCACAGACACCTAGGAGCTGAGCCTGAGTGAGTGCGTGAGTCAGTGACCAGATCCGGTAGAGCAAGCTTTCTGGCTCCTTGCAGGGGGAGCACCCAGGGAGCTATTTCCTCATTCCAGTCCCAGTCTCCTTTGAGTCAGTGGCAAAGGCAGAAGAGGGCAAAGAAGCAAGCTGGACTCCATGGGCTCATTCTGTACTCAGCATTGAGACCACGTGGGCCTCCTTGTGCCTCTGAGACAGTGGACCCTGTGGCCCTCTGACCGCCAAGCAGGAACCCTTGCAAACAGTTCCTATAGGGCACTTCACTTCCCCACCGCCCCTTGCCATGAAAAGAGTTTTCTGACACCTGCCAAGCTCACGTGGGATGCCACGCAGGACTTGGGATCCCATTCACTGAGGTTGACCTGAGAGGAGAGGGTTGGTCCTGTAATGATGGGTGGGATGCATGGTGGTCACCAGGAACTCCAGGTGTCCTAAGATACAGGGGAACGTGGCGGTGTCTATCCTTAGGCTGGGGCCTGCCTTTCAGATACTGAAAGGAGCTGAGTCAGCCTCAGGTGGGGCAATTTTTAAGCAATGATGAAAAGTTGCCTAGAAGAGGAGGAGGTTCCCAGATAGGGTATGTCTGGTTGGCAAAGCATTCCCTTGTTTTCAGGCAGTCCCATTTGCTCTGACAATCCACGTGAGCAATAATTTCTTTCCATTTTTTTTCATAATCGAAAAAAATTGTGGCAAAATACACATGAGAGAATTTATCATCTTAGCCGTTTTCAGAGGTACTGTGTAACAGCAAGAGGTAACTTCACATTGTTGTGGGACCATCATCACCACCCATCTCCAGAACTCTTCATTTTCCTAGATTCTGCACCCATTAAACAAGGACACCCTACTCCTGCCCTCCCCTCTTAGCTCCTAACAACCACTTGTTCCTGCATTCTGGCTCCATGAATCTGAGTGTCCTAGTACCTCATACAAGTGAAATCATACAGTGTTTGACTTTTTGTGATTGGCTTACTTCACTTAGCATAATGTTCCCAAGCCTCATCCATGTAGTAGTATATGTCAGAATTTTCTTCCTTTTTCAGGCTGGATATTATTCTATTGTGTGCTTATATCCCATTATGTTTTTCCATTCATGGAAGCTTGAATGGAATGTGGATGGACACTTGGGTTGCTTTCTACCTTTTAGCTATTGTGAATAATGCTGGCTGAATGTGGTTGTACAGCAGTGATTTGTTTGTTTTTGTTTAGGTTTTTTTTTTTTTTTTGACAGAGTCTCACTTGGTCACTCTCAGTAGAGTGCAGTGGCATCATAGCTCACAGAAACTTCAAACTCTTAGTCTGAAGTGATCCTCTTGTGTCACTCTCCCACGTAGCTGGAACTACGGTGCCCACCTCAATGTCTGGTTAGCTTTAGAGATGGGGTCTTGCTCTTACTTAGGCTGGTCTTGAACTCCTGAACTCAGCCAATCCATCTGTCTCAGCCTCCCAGAGCGCTAGGATTACAGGCATGAGCCACTGGGCCCAGACCATTTTTTCTTTAGTTTTAAGGTAATGAGATGAATATGAGGATAGGAATTAGTGGTTCCTATCTATATTTCACATTTCTAGAGACCTAGAATGAAAATAAGCATCTGGGAACGTTTGTCCTTGCAAATCTGCACTTGTGAAGGGAAAGCGCCCCTGGTGGTTGAGTTCTTTGGGCTTATTCCCACCCTTCTACCCAACCTTTGCCGTGCGCGGTCCGGCCCCTAAGGCTACTGTCCAAGTGAAGGTATCATTTCTTGCTCTGGCTGTTGTCACAGGCAACTAACAGGTTGTCCTGACTCCAAGATGATTTTCCAGCAATCTCTCGTTGCCACAACTTTGGGAATTTTCTTCCATAGGGCTTTCCAGAGTAAAGCGTTCCCCTTCTCCAAAATTGCTCATGGTTCCCCACAGCCCACAGAAAACCCTGAGACTTTCGAGCATGACCCTGGGCCCCCATGGGCCTTCCCCGTCTCCTGTCCCTCCTGTCCCTCTCCTTCCCTCCATTTTTTCACTTACCATTTAGTTCATTCGTTCCTCATGTCCTGTATTTTGGTATTTGCTTCTGACATGCCCATCTGATACCGACTTACTCAGATAGTGTGCTCAAAGGCCCAGTGCTGTAAGCACAGGAATGTTTATTATTAAAAGAATTTTACTTTTGGGGGGGAGGGTTCTCCTTAAGTCTTCATCAAAACCTGGTGAGGTAAATTGTTTCATCCCCAGTTGACAAGTTGGGAAATTGGTATTCCAAAGGTCAGAGAAATGGGTTTGTAATTATGGTCCATGGCTCAAATTCAGAACCAGAGCCAGAGGATTTCTCTGAGTATGATCCCTGGCGGCCTGGCGGTGGGAAAAACTGATGCCCAGGGGCTCTGAATCTGATTTCTCTATGTAGGTGACAGTGTAATCTTTCTGGGGCTGAGTTTGGTTGAAGAAGGATCAAAGGCCAAAATGTGTACTTGTTCCCTTAATGAAAGTCTAAGTATAAAATGAAGTGGTGTAGCATTAAGTTGGCTGCTTTCTCCGTTCTGGAAGGATATATAGTGAGAAGAAGATAAGACCATGTTGGGGGGCTTCCCACTTTATAGAGAACCCAGGAGTGAGGGGAAATCCTTAGCAAAATATGTTGAATTTATGCTGATAAATTCTGAATATTCAGCTGGATGGGTTGGGAAGTTAGGGCACCTGGGTGGATATAGATTCCTTGCAGTGTGTAGCCCTCTGAAATGCTATGGTTGAAAGTAGTGGGAGCAGAAACACCTGCAGAGGGCCCAGTAACTTGCTCAAGGTCACCCAGCTGACAAAAAGCTGAGCTGGACCTGACACAATTTAGGAGTCCAAGTTTAGTGCTTCTAACACACCTGCCACTCAGAGACCACCTAGTGCAGTAGAAAGGGCATGTTTGCAACTTGGGCCAGGTTATCTAGCCTCAGTGATTCCATATGCAAAGTGGGCATATCTTTCTGGTCTGTCATGGAGATTGGTGAGCTAATTAGAAAAAGCAGTCACAGGGGCTGGAAAGAGGTGGTCATGAATGAAGCTGCTTCCTGGGGGTCCTTCCTTCACTTGGTGGTGCTTTGGACTTGCCCCACATGGTCAAGACTCTGGTTGATCTTGACCCATAGAGGCTATCGTGATGGAGGTGCCGTCAGAAGAGTGGAAAGGTCTGACTGCGTATAAATGCCACACAACAGCAGTCACCCCTTCTTTTCCTCCTGTTAGAGCATTTCCACTGCCCTGCAGTCTTGGGGCAGATATGGGGAATTTTTTCACTTCCTTTCCCAGAAAGTACTTGCATGACCTCAGTGGCCAGTGACCCTGTTTGCCGTGGCATCTGTTACCCCATCTGTCAGCCCAGCCGACATCATCTGGGCTGGCTGAGCTGTACCCCTCACCCACCTCCAATGAAACAGACATGCCTCCTTGAGAAAATAGCTTAGTCTGGTGCAAATTGGGAGACATCTTGCTCTTTTTCTCTGGGTAAGTGGGTCTTTTCCTCTGGCTCCCCCATGGTAAGGCCCTTGTCTCTTCTTTCTCCTTTGGTGATATCTCAATCAGGAAGAAAGTTCTATCCAAGAGTTCCAGGAGGCCACTTGATTACATTGTTGGCTGATAACCCATTTGAACCCTGGAGCAGAAACGCATGGTTTTGTAATGTACACTGGCCCCAAAAGGCTCAAGAGAAAAGCTCTACAAGCCTGGTTCTGCAGAGCCCAAGGCAGGCAACTAGCTAGAACCCTAGAAGGCTTTGAGGTTTTCTCTTCCAACTTGCAGGTTATTTTCTTATTTTATATATTTAAAAGGACTCCCTTTTGTGAGACAGAACTTCAAAGGAAGCATTCCAGGCCACACTTCCTTTTGGTAAATCTTAACTAGTGTAAATGTTTACTTTTGTGTTGTAAAGCCTGGGAGGTGGGGAGGAGGAGAGAAGGAATGTCAGAAGCAGGTGTCCTGCCAGTGAAAGTTAAAACTTAATCTGCTGTTTTGGGTGTTTAGGGGGAGGGGAGTGTTTATAATTAATGAGCCATGCTAATGAACTTGGAATTAAACAGAACCTTTTTGCCAGGTTCCGCAAATTTCTGGACCCACTGGAACGACAAAGCGTTTGGGGAAACCTACCTTGCTTTTTTTCCTGTTGGGAGGTCAGTGCTTGAAAATGAGAAGAATGAGCAAAACCATAATTAAAAGAGTGGAAAGATAAACAAAGGGGAAAGGGAAATGATGTACAGCAGTATTACTTAAACACTGTGGCTTTGGGTAAAAATGTAAACCCTAAAAAGATTATAGAAAGAGGTGTTTCCATTCCTCTGCCACCCTCACTCCGCTGTACCCCCTCTACCTTGCCCAGGATGGTAACGTGTTGGGCAGGAGGGTCCCTGGGTGGCCTGGGACCCACACTCTCTAAGAAAAAGACTTTCTGAGTTTCAGTTAGCTGCCTTAGAAACACTCTCTTGGGAAAAAAATCCTTGAAATACAAGGGCCTTCTGTAGAGGGAGGCCATTTATGGACACAGGCATTCAACTTCTCTGAGATTCAGTTTTCTTTCTTTCTTTCTTTCTTTTTTTTTTTGAGACAGAGTCTCACTATGTCACCCTGTAGAGTGCGATAATGTCACAGCTCACAGCAACCTCAAACTCTTGGGCTTAAGCTATTCTCTTGCCTCAGCCTCCCAAGTAGCTGGGACTACAGGCACCCGCCACAACATGCCTGGCTATTTTTTGTTGTTGCTGTCATTGTTGTTTAGCAGGGTTCTAACCCACCAGCCCCGGGCATGTGGCTGTCGCCCTACCCACTGAGCTACAGGCGCCGAGAGATTCAGTTTTCTTATCAGTAAAATGGAGCTGACAATAGGCACCTTCCAGATTACATGAATTAATTGGGATTGTGTGTGCTCAGCACTGTGTTGGTGATCACCCCTGAGGTCACTATTGTTACCTCTACTCCTGTGGTGCCCATGTGGTGCCCATGATGCGTCTGTGGGACGTGGTAGAAGGGGAGAGGGTGCTTGGTGGTGATCCTGGGATAATAAAGCTGAGACCTCCCTGCAGCCCATACTCCTTGCACTCATTCACAGAGGCCTCTTTTCTTTCTCTTTCCTTTGTTCCTCTGAAAGGTTGGGCTGGTAGGGGAGGAAAAGGGACCTGGAGCAGAGAGGAGAATGCAGTGAGGGTGTCAGGTGCCAGGAGTAGTCAGGTTCTGTTGTGGCAGTGATTGAGGTGTTGGCCCCTCCCCACTGTCCTTCCCCTTAAAGCTACTGCATCTTTGGACTATGAGAAGCAGTGGGTGTATCCAGAATCCTCTACAAGCCTAACAGCCTCCTCCCCAGAGCTGCCAAGAAGTGAGCCGGTGACTCACAGCCATCCCCTGGGGTGTCAGAAGGCCTACCCTCCACTCACCACTGCTCGCTGCTTCCTCATCACCACACCTTGCATGTGAGAGCAGCAAAACAGCTGAAATAACTCTCCTTGGGAGCTGCATAGATAACTCATGGGGACACCTGTGCCATGGGGCACCACAGAGATACTGACCAGACTAAGGCAGAGCGGCAGGTGCCTTGCGGGAAGGAAGTCCTAGAGATGTGAGGGAGCAGACAGTGAGGTTCGGAACAGTGTAAAATGGGGTTAATCCCACTACTAGGTATTTACTCAAAGGAGAAAAAGCCATCTTATCATAAAGATACATGTACCCGAATGTTTTTAGTAGCATAGTTCGCAGTTGCAAAGATGGGGAACCCACCCAAGTGCCCACAATCCAGGTGGCCCGGGAGCCTATTCTCCTAAGTGAAGTACTGTAAGAACGGAGAAACCACCTCCACAGATACTCAACACTAAATTGGACCTAGCTGATCAACACATGTGCTCATACGGAAGCAGAACACAATGAAGTTCAAGTAGGGGAGAAGGGGATGGTTAAATTCCCGCCCAATGGGTACCTCACATGGGACACCCCTATAATTATCCACACAAAAGTAAACTGCTTAACTAAAACACATGTTCCCTCATAACAATCGGAAATAAAATGAAAAAAAGAGGCTAAAAATACACATTCACATTGACTCGAGTTTTGACCGAGGAGCTCCAGAGAATTAGCTATTCGGTAGAAATGTTTGGCCCACACAGTATTAAAATAGGCGCTGTCCCAGGACCTTCCATTGAGCTTGTGTTCTCCACAGCTCGCCTTTCCCACTTCACTGGGTACCTGCCTGAGTCATGCTGGGATTTGAGTTTGTGACCTCAGGTCTGCTGAGAGTGAGGGAGTTAACGTATGTCCAATATACATAGTTAATCAGTTTCATTTGTTTTCCATGTTAAAATCTTCCAATCAGGTGCATCTTATTAATGCAGTTGGCCATTGCTACTGTCACTGCTGACACAAGCACAAGTCCTGTTGTTTCTGCTTGTGCAACTGGGTAGCTGTGGCCCCTCTGTGTTAATCAAAAACCGTGGAAGAACCTTATTGAAAAGCTTTCATTGATATCATCTAATAAAATCAAGAAGGCACCAGAATCAAAACTCAAAGCCAAAGCTCAAAGTAAGTGGCTCGGAAGAAAACCATGGAGCTATTATCAGAGTGCTCCCTCAAGAAATGCTTTCACAACGTTCAGTGCCACAGAGAGTGCAGGTGCCGATGACTCAGCTGGGAAGGAGCTTGCTCTTCTGAATACCCTGTCTCGTTTATTTCGTTTCCATCTTTCTTTTCTTGTGTGGAAAAGAGAGTCATATAATAACATCCATGTCTAAGTCTAAATGAGTGTCTCTTTACCATATTCTACAGTAAAGAAATCATTGGGTTATAGCTGATTGGCGGTGTTTTTCTGTCTTGTATATAGAATAATCCTGTTGGTAAGAGATGCTTTTTTAGTGATGAGGTGGACTGCATCTGTTTAGCCTGTGAATGTATACACATGTGTACACATGCTGGGTCCGTATACATGCTGGTATGAAAAGATTTCTGGGAGGACACACAGGAAATTTTAACTTTCCTGTTTAAAGCAGTATTTTTCAACCTTTTCTATCTCATGGCACAATTGAATGTATAGTTAAACTTCCGGCACTGTCATGTCACCCTTAAATTATGTTGATCAAAAAACAATTAAA
>CAUYPK010076993.1:0-20344 GCA_963574355.1 Loris lydekkerianus
ATGTCTACATACAATAACTAAGAAAATGCCATGAAGGCTACGTTGAACAGTTTGATGAGAATATTTCAGATTGTATATGAAACCAGCACATTGTACCCCTTGATTGCACTAATTTACACAGCTATGATTTAACAATTAAAATAATAATAATAAATAAATACTGCTGCTGTGATAACTTCAGGGAAGATACCTCAGGGCGTCTTGGGTGTGAGGCTTTGTGTGATAGCCTGCAGCAGGTGGCTTTCCTCCTCTGCCGGCTCTGAGCCAGCTGCTCTCCGCCAGGTCCAAGTCCAAAGGCGGCTGCAGACGCTACTTGCGGCCGACCCGGAGCGCCATCTGGTGGGCGCCTCAATCGCTGCCTCGCAAGAGGCGCCCGTGGTACTCTGCCGCCCAGTGGCCTCCCTGCCTGTCTTGGGCTTGGGGAAACGCAGCCCAAAATAACACTCTACCTAGACAATTACAGAATGGGTGTCAGCCAGACTTGTGAATAAACCATAGGGCAAACATCTTTTTGCGTCTTTAGGTTTCCTTTTTTTATTGAGTAGCAGCTACTGTATTTAGAACTAGTATTTTTGAATGACCAATTCTGTATTTTACAGGCATTTGCAAAATTATACAATCTAGACAGTACATCAGAAGATTCTGAATGTTTTCTCTTTTTTTGCTTTTTTTCTTTGTACTTTTTAATCATTTTTTTAATTAAATCATAACTGTGTACATTAATGCAACCATGGGGTACAATGTGCTGGTTTTATATACAATTTGAAATATTTTCATCACACTGGTTAACATAGCCTTCATGGCATTTTCTTAGTTATTCTTTTTTTTACTTTTTGAGAGTATTTTCTTTTCTTTTCTTTTCTTTTTTTATGATTTAAAAAAAGAAAATAAGCAAAGGCAGTGCAACTCCACATGTGGTCTTTGGACCAGCAGCAGCAGCAGGCCCTGGGGCTCGTTGGAAACTTGGAATCTCTGTCCCCATTCCAAAACAGCAAATCAGAACCTTCACTTTAGCTGGAGCCCCAGAGAGTCCTGTACATGGGGCAGTTCGGGGAGCTGGTGGGGGAAGTCCTCTGACAGGAGGCAGGCAGAAGACCTGTGTTCTCATCTCACTGCCTCATCTTCCTAAGCACTAGTCCCAGCCTGTACCATCTCTCCAGCCTCGGTGGCCCCTGTGTGAAGGGAAATCATGAGATCACGGCTCTTGTCTTCTGTGCTCCCAGGTCAGCCAAGGAAGAACTAAAATTATATTCACGAGGTTTCTTTACACATTGTAAAAACCTGTGCAAATGTTAGCAAAAGTTTAGAGTGAAGGTTCTGACATGTCATACTCGGCTATCAGAGAGTATGATTTTTATATCAGCACAGCAAAATTCAGCCGGAACCATTTGTCATGCTTCAGAGAGTGTCTCAGCTGATTTATTCAGGCTTTTAAAGGTCCTCCTCAAGCCATTCCCAGAGCTTAGAATAATAAAATTACATTCTGCTTTACTTAACAAGCCCTTTCACACACTTGCTGTCCTGGAGCCCAGGTGAGCCCAGTATGGGGCATGGTAGATTCTCAGTGCTGCTGGCTGATTAAACCACTAATTAGTCCTCAGCAGGGCCCAATCAGCGGGGCCCAAACAGTAGCCATGTCCTTCACACTAATCATGCCGTTTATGGTAATCAGATTATTTGCATCATTAGAGACCTGACATAGCTACCTAAGGATTCAGTTCTCTTACTAATACGTATCAAATATTTATTAAGGAAATAGACTTTTGATGGCTGAGAAATTCTTTGGTAGTGTACACGGATTAAAGTAGGTAAGATGATTAACTGTTTACAAACAGCATTTCCTTTACCTCAAAAATGGGGAAGGGTGGAACAAAAATTTTTTAGACTGCAAAAAAAAATGACTTTTCTCCTTGCATACATTTTAGAAGAAAAATTAATAGAAGGTGTTGGACAATAAATAGATGAAATTTTAGTAAAATGAATCATCTGAAGCCCTAAGACTGATAAGACATTAACGTCTGTGTTGCTCCTGGGTCCAGTGGCTCTTGTTCCCAAAGAAAATGTGCTGTTATCAAACAGGGAAAAGTGATATACTGAGAATAACTTACTACACCACTTGCCACCAAACTGAGGTACAAAAATACTCAATTCCAGTTAGGTGAGACCTTCATATTATATAAAATTTGTGAAAGAGTGAACTTTTAAAAATGTTTTTTACTAAATGTAGTAAAATTTTGCTGTTTTCCTTTTATCTGATTCATTACAATTAGCCATCTTCTCTCCAATTTGCTAAAAGAATCCAGAATGTCAGCACTTCAAAATTACCTTCCATAAAGTTAAAATGCAATTATAATACGTATCTTTATGTAGGAGAAAATAAATGCTTATGCGTGGACATAAGAAAATATTGTCTATCAGAGTAAGAGCCTTGAAAGCAGGAATTTGGGCTGGTGCAGTGGCTCACACCTGTAATCCTAGTGCTGTGGGAGGCCGAGGTGGGTGGATTGCTGGAGCTCAGGAGTTTGAGACCAGCCTGAGCAAGAGTGAGACTCTGTCTCTCCTAAAAATAAAAAAACAAGCTGGGTGTGGTGGCAGGCACCTCCCTAGTCGGGAGGCTGATGCAAAAGGATCACTTGATACCAAGAGTTTGAGGTTGCTGTGAGCTATGATGATGCCACAGCACTCCACCCAGGGTGGCAGAGTGAGACTCGGTCTCAAAAAAAGAAAAAAGAAAAGAAAGCAGGACTTTGCAGTGTTCTTTTCATCTCAGAGTATCTGGCAGTCCCTGTGTGTTGTTTGTAGGGGGTTCACAAGAATATACATAAGAGCCACAGCTCTGCCTTTTAATTCAGTTTTCCCCCAACACTGACCTTTAAAATTTTCAAATGAAGAGAAAAATTTGCAGACTAAAACAAAGTACACTGGTACATATCTAGAATTCCTCACTAATCTCTGACATGTTTGCCACATTGATTCTCTCCGTCCCCACCCCAAGAACAAGGACCTGCTCTTACATAGCCGACAGCCAAATGATCAGGTGAAGGAAAACTGGACATTGGTGGAATGCTGTCTACTAGCATGTGGTCCTGATGCCGCTTTGCTAGCTGTCATAGTAAGGCCCCTTTTAAGCATTTCCCCTCCTGGCCCCAGGTCTAATCCGGGTTTACACGGTGCATTGAGCTGTTGGCGCTTTGGAAGAGTTCCTCAGTTTTTCTCTGTCTTGCATGACATTGACGTTATGAAGAGTAAGGCTAGTGCTTCCAGCCTTGTGTTAGTAGGTGCGTGATACTGGCTTCTTCCATCAGTGGGGCTGATAACTTGGGTCACTTGGTAAGGTGCTATCTGACAGATTCTCCATTTGAAATTAATATGTAATTTCTAGGAAGTCCTCTGAGACTGCTAATTCTGTCCCACTATATTTGATTCAGCCATTTGTCACCCATTCATGATCCTTGCCTGAGCCAGTGATTACTGCTTTGGTTGAAAATGATGATTTTTTTTAGTCATTTATTGCTTTGCGTTTACTAGTTGTAATTCCACTGTTCAGAGGAGTTTTATCTTCTACCCTCTTTATCTATCTTTGCAGGCGTCAGTAAGGACTTGCAGTTTCTTTGTACTCAGTTACTGCTTGCCACTCCGTTACTCATTTGCTGATGCTCACGTTGCACTAGCTTTGCCCCGTGGCTGCCCCTTCCGTCTCACACTGGTGTAGGTTCGATGCGGCCCTTCAGTTTGTACCATTCTTTAGCCCTTAGCAGGTCTGTGTTGATGCATATACAGATGTTGGCAGCCTTAGCATGTCTTCATTCAAGTTACCACCCAAATGATAGATTTTACTCTTGCAACAGATACTTTTTGAGCTGCTGCTGTGCCTTAGCATGCTCTTATTCATGGTTCAGTGGAAAAGCAGGCAACTGGCCCTATGATACCATCAGTGTGTGTTACGATAGTGCCCACCACAACGCCTGGCTAAACGGGGTCTCACGTGCCATGGGAGCACAGAGAAAAAGCTCCTAACTCCACTGAGTCCAAATTAAAGGAAGACTTGGGGGAGAAGGTACATCACCTCCTGGACCCAAAAGAATCAATGTGGGCAGGTGGCACAGTGTTCCAGGCAGCACGTACTGAGGAACGAAAGGCATCTGAGAAGTCTAGGGCAGTGAGAGGGTGGTGTGTGGTATGTGGGGGTTTGTGTTGGGTGTTAAGGGGATGTAAGCAGAATGAGAGAAGAGGCTGGGGGGCTGACCAGGGCATCATAAGCTTTGTAAGGACTCTGCTCAGTTGCTGTCCCTATAGAAGCTGTTCTCAACCCTTACCTTCTCATCCCCTGGGAAGCCTGACAGAAATACCAACAACTGGTGGTGGCACCTGTGGCTCAAAGGAGTAGGCCGCTGGCCCCATATACCAGAGGTGATGGGTTCAAACCCAGCCCCGGCCAAAAAAAAAAACTGTAAAAAAAAAAAAGAAAGAAAAAGAAAGAAAGAAATATGAACAACTGGGCCTCCTCTCAGACCAATCCAATCAGGATCTCCAGGGGTGGTGGGAGCTCTGGAGTTCATACATTTTAATTTTCATACTTAGCTTCTAGAGACTTTATCCTGAGGAATGGTGTCACATGTCACAGAGCCTTATAAGCCCTTCATAGCTAAAACTTAAAAGATTCCTTTTATTTCATAGGATTTTGAACTCAACAACGAATTGAAGATGAACGTCCTAAATTTGCTAGAAGAAGTTTTGCGAGACCCAGACCTTCTTCCCCAAGAAAGGAAAGCCACAGCAAACATCCTGAGGTAAAGGCCGACGCAGATGCTGATTGAGTCACATGGATTCATTTGCGCTGTGTTCACAGAAAGTAAGGTCCTCTCAAACCAGAAGGGTGAATCCTATCACCTGCAGGCCACGAAACTGGGTTCTCACGAGTAAAGTGTTACCTGTCATCTTCTCTTCCCTGGGAGCAGACTTTGGTCTGGGTGGGGTGACTCCAGTGGAGTGTGCGTGTGCCTGTGGGTGTGGGAAGCCTGTGGTTTACAGTGGGACCAAAAGTTAGGAGAAGGAGCCTTGAGGATCCGGCCCTGTGGGTTTAGCAGCCCTTGCAGAGAGATTTCTTCCTCAGTGGGTTCTCAGTTTATCTCCTGCTCATGTTTTAAGCAGGGTCGTAGTGTTTCTGCGGGAGTCTTGCTCACCTAGACAGTGGATGTGCCATCGTAGAGTCGTTACATATTTTCTTTGGCTTGTTTCACTGGTCCCAAACAAACTTTTCTGTCAACTTTGCAGTTTAGGATTTCCACTTCATGTAGGTCATATAATTGTGTGGGATTGTATAAGGTGTGGCCCCACTTCTGTGGGGTAAAGGCTTGAACTGTGGATATCCCACTAGGGACTTGCATGTATATAGCTGTTAGACCCAGCGCCCAAGTGAACAGCAGGCTTTCTGACAGCTTCTGCTTTTTTTTTCTTTCTTCCTTTTTTTTTTTTTTTTTTTTGAGTAAGACTCTGTCACCCTGGGTAGAGCGCTGTGGTGTCAGCCTAGCTCACAGGAACCTCAGACTCCTGGCTTCCAGTGATTCTCTTGCCTCAGTCTCCTGAGTACATGGAAGTACAGGTGCTTGCCACAACACCTGGTTGGACGGGGTCTCATTCTTGCTCAAGCTGGTCTCAAACTCCTAAGCTCAGGCAACCATCCACTCTCTTCCACCTCCCAGATTACTGGTGTGAGCCCCTCAGCATGGCCTTTCTTATAACTTCTTGAAGGACAGGTGGATTTTTTAAATTTTATTTTATTATTAAATCATGGCTGTATACATTAATGTGATCATGGGGTACCATACACTGGTTTTATAGACCATTTGACATATTTTCCTCACACTGGTTAACATAGCCTTCCTGTCACTTTCTTAGTTGTTGTGTTAAGACATTTATATTCTACATTTAGTAAGTTTCACATGTACCCTTGTAAGATGCACCATAGATGTGGTCCCACCAATCACCCTCCCTCCGCCCCTCCCCCCCCTCCTCCTCCCTCCCCTCCCTCTCCCCCTTCTCCATATTCTATGCACTAGGTGTGTTTGTTGCTACTGATACTTCACTACTTCTAATTCTCTCCGTATAGAGCTAAAAAGTGTGTATGCACATTAGATCATGGGTACACATACACATCTGTGTCCTTTGTGTGTATATATACAGGTGTGTGCATGTGTGTGTATGTGTGTTCATGAGTTACACATCTACACACAGAAAAGGACAGTTGCTCGTACTGATATTTCTGACTGTAAACCAATACCACCACTGGGTTTCTTCTACCATTTTCCAATTCCTGATCTTCTTTCACTTTCTCCAGCAGAGACTTTCATTTTCTAAAATACATTTAAGTTTTTCTACAAACCTAGAATATAAATAATGTAGATTCAGAAATGCTCACGCATACTCTTGTGCAGAATAATAAATTACCAAATGAAGTGCAATGTGTACATAAAAATATTTTGTGTGTGTGTGTGTGTGTGTGTTTGGCTTTGCAATATTCAGCTGAAAAGGTGTTTTCCCAGTTTACTGACATCATCTCCTTTCTTGCACATCCCTTTCAGTAGGGTTACATGATTTACTTGTAATACAGTTACATTCATTTATCAGCATCTCCATTTCCTCTTTCCTTCCACATCCTCGTGGATTTTAAAAAAACTTTCCATTCAGGAAAATTCACACTTTGTGGTGTACAGTTTAAAATGCAGAGAGGAGGATGCAGGGTGTGCAGAGAACACCTCAGAGGAGCTGGGAGCATTCCTGGCAGTGTGGAGCTTTTGGTAACAGAATTTGGTGCCCCCTACAATGGGCCAGAACCAACCTACCAGGGATTCCATGGGAAGAAGTTGCAGAGCAGAACACGAAGGAGAGGCTACAACTCCAGCAAGTCTCAGAGTCCAGCAAAAAGGACCTAGGGTGCATCTTGGAAGGGTGCAGGTGAAGTTTACTAAGTGTAGAGTATGAGGGTTTGAACACAGTAACTAAGAACATGCCATGAAGGCTATGTTAACCAGTTTGGTGAAAATATTTCAGACTGTGTGTGGAACCAGCACATTGTACCTCATGATTGCATTATTGTACACAGCTATGATTTAATAAAAAATAAAAAATAAGGGTAGGTGGAGCGCCTTACTTCTCCTTCCCCCACATGTCCAGCAGTCAGTCGGTCCCTGAGCTGCTGGCCAGCTCTTCTCCCCACACAAGCACAAAGCTGCTGCCAACAGTGGACTGGAAGCTTCTTGAGGATGAAGCACCAGGCTGCCAGTGCCCACAGGGTCACTTCCTGACCCTACAGGTGCAAGCTGACATGGCAGATATCATGTTGCTTCTCCAGCCACTGTGCACCTTTGTCCTTCCCAGGGGGCTTCAGCCTCTCAGTTTTCACCTCTTTCGTCCCCACATAAACACTTTTCAGACTGCAGGAACCACAGGGGGCTTATGGGTTCTAGGGGAACTCTATGACCCCAAATCCTGGACATTCTGGGTGGGCTGCCTTCTCGAGAGAGGGGCAGAGATGACCAGAGTGTTAACTTTCTCCCCTTCCCTACCTCCCACCTCAGTGCCTATGGAGAGACACGTGAGCTGGAGCCTAAAGGAGCTGCTTTTCTCTTGGTTGGTGCATTGTGGCTTCCACAAAGAGTTGGGCTGAAGACTTTTGGAATTTTTTTCCCCTTCCATCTCCTTCCTCACCTACAGCTATCACGAGAAAAAATTGAGCAACCACACTGAGACTTGCACAGAGTGTGTGATGAGGCCTTTTCTCTGGGGATTCTGTAGTAGTTGGAGGGAAGCAATGACTGTGAGCTCCATGCAGCTGGCCCTCCCTGGGGCCACTTACCTCATGACTTCACCACAGCAAGGCACATCCTGAAGCAGAGTGACAGTGAATATTCTCAGGCAATTAAAGACCAGAGCACTTCTTTCTGCTATGGTCAGGGATTTATCTTCAGGACCCTAGGATGGTCCAAGGGCTGGATCCTCTACCCCTAGGTTTCACTCATATTGACGGGGGGCAAGGAGAGATTCATGGTTGGGTAAAGCTTTGCCTGGAAGCAGATCTTTGACCTCTGCTAAAGAAGGCACCTTGCCAGTTTTGGTGAAGCCTGAAGACAACTCCATCCAACACAGACCTGCCCAGCCCACTCCCCCACCTGCCTCCAGCACAGCTGAGAATATGGACTCACTCAAATGAAATTCCAGGGCCCCACACACAACCACAGAAAATCAAGTGCTTCACCTGAGGGACGAGAGCTGCCTCCGGAGCCCAAATCAACATTGCAGCTTGTTCCTTTTGGCAAGTGTCATGTACTGACATGTTATTTTTCACACCTTTTATAGGATTTACTGACACAATCCAATAAGGTGTAGTTGAGTCTCCCCCCTGAGTGCCACCCACTATCTTAGAGATGAAACTGGGCTGCCATTATCTAATTAAAAGAAAATCCAAACATAGAAAGCAAAAGTTGCTCCAGAAGAGAAGAAATCTGCAAAAGATCTTCAAAAATTAGCAGGAAAGAACACACCCTCCAAAAAGAAAAAATAGTCTGTAACAATGGAAATCAACCAAAACGAGAATATTGAAATGACTGATAATTTCCAATATGAATTGTAAGAAAGCTCAATAAAATACAAGAGAAAATAAAAACCCAGCACAAAGAAACTGTAAAAACAATGCAGGAGTTGAATGAAGAAATTGGATTGGTAAAAACAAAACAAAACAAACAAACAAACAGATAAACAAATAAGCAGAGCTTCTGGAAATGAAAAATGTATTCAATGCAATACAAAGCACAGGAAGAAGCCTTAAAAATAGGCTAGACTAGGCAGAAGAAAGATTCTCAGAGTTAGACAATAGCACCTTTCAATTAAAGAATTTAGTCAAAGAGAAAAGAATGATAAAATACAAGGAATGAATAAATTCTTCAAAACATATGGGATTATTTATAGAGGCCTATTCTACCAATCATAGATATCCCTGAGGATGAGTAAGAAAATACAGAAGGGCTGGAAAACCTTTTTGAGGGAACACATGAAGAAAATTTCCCTGGTCTTGCTAGAAATCTAGACATCCAGGTATAGAAGAGCAACAGACTCCTGGGAGATTCATTGCCAAGAAGCTCATGATGTATAGTCATCAAACTGGCCAAGGTTAACATGAAAAGGAACTGAGGTGAAAGCGTCCAGTAATTTATAATGGAAAACCCATAGACTAACTGCAGACTTCTCAACTGAGACCTCATTAGCCAGAAGAGACTGGAGCCCCATTCTTAGTCTTTTCAAATGGAATAATGGTCAACATAGAATTTTATATCCTGCAAAACTAAGTTTTTTATCTGAGGGAGAAATAAAGACTTTTTTAGACAAGCAAACATTGAGGGAATTTATCAAGATTAGACCTGCCCTGCAGGAATTACTCAGATCAGCATTATAACCTGATCAGCATGATAGACACCCACCATTGTAAAACCATCCTAATGCTAAAGTTCAGAGTCCAGACACCACAATGGATCAAGAGGTAAAATATAGCAATAAAATTCTATGTGACAGTATAAACAGACATCCACACCACTTATCAATTCTTTCAATAAATGTGAGTGGTTTCAACTCTGCACTGAAGAGATATGGGCTTGCTGAAAGGGTAAGCCAAGTATCTTTGTCTGCAGGAAATGCATCTAACCCACAAAGATTCATTTAAACTAACATGAAGAGATAGAAAACAATATAGCATGAAAATGGAAACCAAAAGAAAGCCAGTGTTTTCAGAGTAGTCATTTTCATATCAGGTAACATAGTTATCAAATCAACAACAGTGAAGAAAAAGGTGGTTGTTACATAATGGTGAAGGGAAGAATTCAACAAGATATACCATTCCTAATTCTTGTCCTTCATAGCTTATTCTGTGACTTAACATATCAAGACTAATATTACAATTGTTGGAAGCTGGTCACAGTGGCTCAAGTCTATAATCTTACCACTATGGGAGGCCAAAGTATGAGAATCCTTTGAACACAGGAGTTTAAGACCAGACTGAGCAAAGGAGATATCCCATCTCTACTAAAAATAATAATAATAATAATAAAAATAGCTGGGTGTTGTGGTGGGATAGTCCCAGCTACTCAAAAGTCTGAGGCTGGAAGATCACTTGAACCCAGGAGTTTGAGGTTGCTGTTAGCTAGGCTGATGTCACAGAACTGTAGGCTAGGCAACAGAGTGAGACTCCATCTAAAAAAAAAAAAAAAAAAATTTGTTGGGAATGAGCTATAGAGGAATTTATTCAGAGTTTAACAGAAAGAAAAAATGCAGAAGAAAATCAATATCAAAACTTTCAATTTAAAGATCTACTGTTAAAATCTTATGCAATTATAAATTATCTTCTCAATTTTATTACAATTTAAAAGCCAAATAATTTATAATATTTAATCTCAGTTTTCTATAAAACGTATCTTAATTATATATACATATATCTTATTCATTTTTACAGTGTTTAGAAACACAATTATTGTTCAGCATTTAAAAAATAATTATATGCAACATGTAAAAATGTTGTCACCTCTATCTCTATTACTAAAATTTAACCTCTTAAAATAATTTGTGAAAGATTCTCTCCAAAACACACTTAACACTAAGTGTGTTTTGTGAATAAACTTAATTTATAATTGCCTTTTGCCTTTTATAAATCAATATACTTAATTTATAATATGCCTTTTCAAACTTCTCAGATGCAATCACAGATGTTTAGTAAACTGCCATAGTTTACATAATCATACTATCTTTTGCTTTTATTGCACATTTCACATGTGAAACGTGTATGTGTGTTTATGCACACATGTATAAATAAGTGTAATTTATTTCCCATTACCTAATCTTGAACATTTAGTTCTATCAATGTTTGGATGTTATTGATCTATATCTATGGTTACATTTTTAATAAGTTATTAAGTTTATCCTCATATTACTTTCAAATATTTATTATGTACATTATGTACATGTAGGTACATTTTTGCAAGTCAAAGTTATAATATTACATACTCACTACATGTCCAACAATTGCACTTGAGGCCACTTATTTTATTGCCTTTATATTGTGCACTTTTTAACTTCATAACTTAAGTTTAATGCTTTTCTAAAATGATAAGCCATATTTGTTAAAATTTGTCTTTATTACATAATTTCCTAATTTATGTGATTTGATGCTTTATTCTCAATTAAGATCTAACCTCTAGTTACAATAATTATAATACATTTCTCTGAGAAAACATTTCCTAATTCCTAAAGCTTTGTTTTATAAACAATTTGTAGACACATATCTAATAAATCAGGGCCAACATACTCTGGGTATTCAGGCTGTAATGTAAACCCCACTGACCTATCCATATATTAATAGCCCTACGGAATGAGGAACAAAAATACCTCACCCCCATTTGTATTTTCCAACTGTGCAGCATACCCAACATATTAAGTATAAAGATTAAATATTTATTCACTATTTATTGTCTAAAACTAATCTCTCTTTATTAAACTTCTAACTTACTTCATGTGTTTTGTGAATATACTTCGTTTATAATTCTTTCATTGATAAAATAAAGAGGTTTGAGGTGATGTAAAGAAACTTTTAATAGAAGCATTATTTGTTCTATGGCAATTTTTAACAATCAAATATGTGAAATGTACTAATAAGTAATTGTTCCAATGCAATTTTTCTTTAACAACAGGTAGCCTCTGATTTTCATTGCTGCCTTAATAGTTTTTTCTTCCCATCACAACCAGAGTATTAGTCAGAATTTTAGAGAAATGTAAATAAATAAAAGATAAGAGAATTAGTTCATATAAGGCCCCATAAATCTCACTACCTTCTATCCACAAGATGGAGAGCTAGAAAAGCCAGGGGCATAATTCAAACCAAGACTGAAAGCCTGAGACCTGAGATTCAATATCTAGATGTGGGAGGAAGTGGATGTTTAAGAAAAGGAAGAGAATTTCTCCTTCCTTTACCTTCTTGTTCTATTTGGGTCCAAACGGATTGGATGATTCCTTACCGTATTGATAAGGATTCACCCTACTAATTTAAATGTTAACTTTTATTTATTTTTCTTTTTTTCAGAAACACCCTCAAAGACAAACCCAAAATGTTTTTCCAGCTACCTGGGCATCTCTTAGCTAAATCAAGTTGTCAAATTAGCCATCACACTCAGCATTGATCATCAATCACATAATTCATTTGTATTATCAACTATCCTTCAGTACTGCAAATACACACTGATTTCACATTCTACTTATTTTGTTGCTGATTTTAACAACTACCTCATTGTCAATTATTCTATAGAATTATTTCTATTGTAATTCTCAAAAATTTAAAGACATGTTAATGGGTTTTCTAATGTATAAGCCTCTCAAAGCTTTGTGATTTTTTTTGCCATTAATTTCATTGGTAACCTTATCTTAGCTTAATTAAAACTTTAGAATTACCAAGAAATACAACCTCTGTATAGTAGCAACTTAAGTGCCTCACTTTCTGGCCACTATCTTATATCATTTTTACTCACTGTGTTGCCTATAAATCCATCAACCTTTTGATATTGCCAGATTTTCATGGCTCCTTACTGTTTGTGGTTCTTTAATTTCTTATTTACTCAAGTTAAATTTCATGGCCAATGCCTATAACCATTCTCTTCCACACAACACAAAACAATTTTCTTTTTGTTAGATTTTCCTACTTGATTAGCAAAATACTAAAGTTACTTAAATTGACTTTCCTTCCCTTATTTGACTGCTCCATTAGACTTGAATATGGCTAAAGAAAAACACACTACTGAAATGGAGATTTTCAGTAAAATATCCAATGTACTCAATTCTAATATGAAGCTAGTAGATAATCTAGTACATACTCACATAAGAGAAAAACTCAAATCAATTCAAGGTAGGGGGCAGAGGAAGAGGGGACTGGGAAGGGGGGGACGAGGGGGAGGAGAGGTCACAGTATTGGGGGTGGGGACTTTACCCAACGAATGCAAACAGTGTAACCTAATTCTTTGTACCCTCCATGAACCTGAAACAATAAAAAATGATAAATCTACTTTAGTTTAGCAACCATCATATATTTTCCTAATATGTTTATTTTATTCTCTTCCTTAGAAAATATTACCACACTCTCTACTTTCTCTTCACATTTCAAAGTATTATCTTCCATCTGTTTCAGCCAATGACATTATATTAATTTTTATTTAGAAACTTAAACTAGTGTGGAAGAATTTATACAGAGTCCTACCTCTCCATGGAACAGCTTACCAACATCTGTACAAAATACTATTCCCCTTTGTCGGTGCCTGCTGTGGGCACCCTGTCGCTGTGCAAATGAAACCAGCCAGGACCACGGATTGAGGATATGAATGCCTGACAGAAGAGAGCTTCCCATATTCCAGGGAGAGCCCTGAGAAACCTCTGTCGGGGCCTTTTATTGAAGCATTATACATTAGGTGTGGGAGGCCCAAGTACTGGAGCTACATGCTTAATGGTCACTACATGCTCTTTCTCCCTGGGCTTGACTCCCACCCTGCTGTACACAAAAACACCTGCTTGCTAGAGAGCCACCCATCTTAAGTCATTAACACCTGCAGCTGCTTGAGGGCTTATGTCCAGGCAGCAAAACATCTCCATGCCAGCTGGGAGATTATCCCACTCCCAGCAGCTCCCTCAAGAGCCGTTGACCGCTTTCACAAGCTTGGTGCATGGTCTCCAACACCCCTTCTTTTTGTATAGATAGAATACTCTATTTCAGAAAATCTAGCACACTATTATTTGTGGGATACCTAATTTTGACACTTTAGCAAATAAAATAAAACATTATCAATCATACCATGACACATCACTAAATGTACACAGAATTTAAAATGAGATATTAAAACGTGAAACAAATAGATGAATACAAATGGGTAAATCGCTTCTATTAATAGTCCATTCAGCTACTTAACAAAATCCTCCCTTCTCTGCTCTGGACAAAAACTAATTACCACATTTCTTATCACTTCTCATACGTTGTCATGTTTTTCTCTATAACACATTATTGCTGTTAGTGTACAAAGATGTCATTGTTATTCCCAAGACTATAACAATGCTAAAAATCTATGCTGGTTTACAATATAATCTTCATAATATAATCTTTTCTTAAAATCTCCTCAGTCAGGCTTTTTGTCCCAATTATCTACCAAAAATATTCTTGTCCTGTTAATGACTTCTGTATGGCTAAATCTAATGGTTAATTCTCAATCATTATGTTATAAAATATATCAGGAACATATAATGTAGATACTCACTCTCTATTCCTTTTTTCTCTTGACTTCCAGGACACCACACTCATGGTTGTTGTTGTTGTTGTTGTTGTTTTTCCCAGCCACACTGGGTGTTTTTTTTTTTTTTTTTTTTTTTTTTTTTTTTTTTTTTTTTTTTTTTGGTTATCAGATTGTCTTGACGGTTTCTTATCTTCTTCCTTAGCAATGAAACATCCTGAGATTCAGGCATTTTATAAAGATAGATAGATAGATAGATAGATAGATAGATAGATAGATAGATGATAGATAGATAGATAGATAGATACATAGATTTATATTTGGACATAGGAGAGAGAGAAAGAGAGCCCTTGAGGGTACATTATTAAGAGTTTTAGTTTTACTTTTAACTATTAGGAAGGTCATGTAAACAAAACCACAGTCAAGACATAGAAAAGGTCATTTACCCTCAGGTAAATTTTTCTTGTTCTCTCCATTATAGTCACACTCTCTCCCAATCCCTAATTCCTGGCAATCATTAACCCATTCTCTGTACCTGTAGTTTTGCCTTTCCAGATTATCTCAAAAGTGCTTACATCTAATTGTCTCCCCTACCAACTTTAAATTCTTTACTACTGGCCTGAAATTTCTAAAACCTTTTCCCCCCTCCAGTCTCCTGGAATGACATGACTTGTATTGACTTGTATACAAGATACTTATATTTAAATCCTTAATCTATCCCTCAATAACTTTGTAAATTGATTTTTCAAATACTTTAAAACTCACATTCTCTTCTGCAAAATATGTATATCATGACCTACCTCAGTTATTTCTTGTAAAAACCATAAAAAATATGCTTAATATTGAATTTCCTATTATGAATAATAAGTCGAGGGAACTGTACTTTCTAAAGAATGCATTATTACATGACTCCTCGCCTTTTATTGTTATTTATTTATTGATTGATTTACCTATTTATTTTGTAGAGAAAGAGTCTCTTTATTGCCCTCGGTTGAGTGCTGTGGCGTCACAGCTCAAAGCAACCTCTAACTCCTGGGTTTAGGAGATTTTCTTGCCTCAGCCTCCCAAGTAGCTGGGACCACAGGCACCCACCACAATGTCTGGCTATTTTTTTGTTGCAGTTTGGCCAGGACCAGGTTTGAACCTGCCACCTTCGGTACATAGGGCTGGCGCCCTACCCACTGAGCCACAGACGCCACCCTCCTTGCCTTTTAATTTGGAAATCTATCTGTAAAAAGTGGGTTGGAACCCAGTTATTATGTAATAAATTTGTATTAATGTTTAAGGTGCTTTGTTTCTTTTTCTTTTTAAAATGTACTGATTGGCAGTGTTGATATACCATCCACTAATTTGTTACTGGTTTGTTCATACAAATGACCCATCTCATTGGCTTGTGCTTTTTACGTTAGGAATGGTGTTCTAATGATCTTTGTATCCCCAGAAAATAATACTGTGTCTGACACATTGAAATTACATAGATAAATAATAAGTAGATATTAACAACTCTTTCCAAAATCATGCTATATAACATATCACCACAAAAAAAAATAATGACTAAAAACAAACAAGTATTTGCCTAGCTATTGAGTCTACCCATTTCAAGGTAAAAGTGACATATGGAAGCTTTGTGCTCCCAGAATGAAATCGGTTATAACATCTCACTCCTCAGGATATGATCAGTCCCATCTTTAAGCAAAGGTGATATCTAATTAGGTTTAAAGATAAGTGTAAGTAAAAACTGAAAAATTCACAGCACCAAGTAACAATCTTCTCTTAAGTCTAAAACACCTATCCTTATTCAGTTATATATCACTCAAGACTAAAGAAAAAGCATACAAAGAGAATGTTTGAAATTACAGAAGATTTCTGGTTCAAGCTAGAGTCTGATCCTTTCCCCTCAAACTCCTTTTTGGAATAATGTAAGAGAATGATATATTCAAAAAAGTAAAAATGAAATAATAGCACCATAAAATAAATATGAGTGCCATCAATGACACGTTCCTGGATATTAGCAAGCAGGTAGGACAGAATGGGTGGAAAGAGGGAAGCATGAATCTTCCTGCCCTGGCAAAGTTACCCCAAATAGAAATCATCTATTCATATTTTGTGTGAAGCCAAACGTATGAAAAGAAAGCTATGTAACACAAGAGTGACCAGGACACTGTCAATCTGAGCTATTACAGTGATAAATGCATGCCCCATTTCTAACGCTTAAATTCTGAAATCTATATAGTGGAGTTCCTATATTTTCCCATTTGAAAAGAAAATCAGTAGAGATTGGCCATCTCCATTCCAAAACTATTATGTTCTTTTGAAGACAAGAGTGCTATATGTGAACATTGTGCTTCCAGGATGAAGTTTAATAAGAATTCATGCAAAAAAACTTTTCAAGTCATGCATTATATGACAGAAAAGCACTGAAGAGAAGGCGACATGGCATAATATTTTCAGGAATCAAAAGGGCCTGGATTCAGTACTCAACTGTCTCTATATTCTATTTTATGACACTGAACATCCTGAAACTTTGATTGAAAGATAAACTCCCAATTGTGTGGCTATTTTAAAGATAAAAATGACATGACAAGTAACACGTTACAATAAAAAGTCACTTTTCCACTTCAGCAGAGAGTAGAAAACCAAAATTATATGTTAGGAATTACCCAAAGCACATGAACACATCATGGAACAACTTTTAAATATCAAGTCTTAAACATTAAGTGTGTCTTTACTGTTTTAGAACAGATAGTTGGCTATTAAAATATTTGGAACACTCAAAAATGTCTACATCATTTTTAAAGGGATCATTTGTCTTTAGAATTATGAGGCACACTCATGTTCTTAAACTGTTTAACAGATAGATCTTATTGTATGTACTCTAAGACAATCAGTTCATACTATAAGACTACTACACAAATTTAAAAATATCTCCTCCAATTAATTTTTCTACTTAGAATAATCAATTTATTTTTTACACTGCTTACCATCAGAATAACTCTTTAAGATTTTATTTGCACTTACATTCTAGTATATATTTGCTTAGATTTTAGAGAGATCAAATTTCACTTTTACTATTTAGTTTTCAGTTCTATTTAGTTTTTGCTCCTGTACCAGAATGGCAGGGCAATATAGAGAGAGATTGCACAATATAACAACAACAAAAACAACAACAGCTGGCAACTCATATTTATCTTTTATAAACCCACCTATGTTCTGAGGACCCTGGGTCATTTTTGAACCTCAATTTATTTATTTCTAAAATATCTGATGATAATAGAAAATATCTCATAGATATTGGTACATATAGTAAAGTAAACTTTGTGGTTTAGAATATTCATTTGAAGATTAGGAATCTGAGCTACTTTACAAGTCATTTAAACTAAAATTTTATCTAATCCATTTTCCCATTTTAATTTTATGCATTTCTAAATTGTTAAGTATTACATTAACAAACACTTTTTCGTATTAGTCACCTCTTTTCCCCACAGTTCTGAAAATACACTACAGACGCACCATTTCAGGACGGTTCTGATAACAGAAGTCTGAACAGATGGCCATTTCCAATTTTTTTTTTTTCAGAAAATAAAAGGGCTTTCATTGTTGCTAACATCTAAAGTTCATTCAAGAAGATGCCTACCAGGAGAGATTAAAATAAGAAAAAAATATATTAGCAAACCAAGGTTTAAATTTTGTGTAGGAAGCTTTTGCCATTTGCTTGAATCAAAAGAAAAATTAAACCATTAGAAACCTGTCCCTTCATCTAAAAAATCTTGTTTTTCTCAATTATTGTACTAAAAGTAAAAGCACCCATAGATTTAGAAAAACAAAAGCGGTAGGGGGCAAAAATGGTGAAGTCTGGAATCAAGAAATATTTTTAGCATTATTTTAAAACACGTAATGACTTATGAAAAAAGTCTACCTTCAAATCATATAGTTTTTATTTGTTGTAATAGTTTCAGAAATTTTAATTTCATTAATTTTTCTTTCTAAATCTGTTTATTAATGTTTTAAATCAGAATTCAACATATACACATTTCATTTATGTATATGTTAAAATAAAGTGGAATTAAGTCCATTTCTTCAAAAATTGGTCAATAATTACTTATGGCAATTAAAATATAATACAATAAAATCAGGCTATTTGGGATCAGAACATATCTAGAAAAAGACTATAAGAGAGACTGAGTAGATGCAAATGACTTGGGGAAAGTAGATGACATTTGGGGTCAGACATAATTTTGTAGCAGGAGTATAACAATTTTTAAAAATATATTTACACATAAAACATCACACTCTACAAAATGTGCTACATGCCTTGTTGCTGAATGTCACTCACTATTGGCACCTTCAAAGTACTCCTCATGGGAAGCTATGAACCAAAGCCAGTGCCTACTCCACCCCTCAACACAATTTTGGAACTCTTTCTGGAATGATCTTTGGAGTTGTCCTAGCAGAAAGGTCTGACAATTACGTTTGCAAACTTGTCACAGTGTGCTCACATTGGCAGCACTATACAAATGACTTTGTAATTGAGAACAATATAACCTAAAAATTTATACCATCATACTAATTTGAAATAAAAAACAAATGAACAAAAAATATTTCATAACCTTGTTAAATCAGTGTCTCACAGTTGTGTTCGTTTTGACATGTGTCAGTGCTTTGCTGAGTGACAGTCACTGGTCTTATGGTCATTCCAGGAAAAAAAAAAAAAAAAAAGTTCCAAAAGTGCTCTGAAGAGTGGACTTGCTGCTGGCATTAGTGCATCACGTTCCAAAGGGAGTATCTCAAAGGTGACCACAGTGATAGTCAACAATGAAGGATGCGGTACCTTTCCTAGGATAAGTTCCCAAACTTAACAGTCAGATACTTAAAAAAATATTATATGCAAGGAAAGAATCAGGTAGCCAAAACTGGGTGAAAAATAAAGAACAATGAAAACTTACTTAACATCTGTATTTACACATTGAGCATTGACCCGGTAGAGGCTGTGAGATACTCGGCTCGATGTACACGGTCCCTTTGTTTGGGTTAAGATCTGAGCATTTTCTTAACAGTTATATTGGCTTGAGTCTGCTATGAACTCAATTGTGCCTACATTGTGGGAATGTCCTAGAATTAAAAGAAGGAATTGTATCTAGAGTATTTGCAATGCTATACCTGGTACACAAAATTTTCCTCAATACAATTCTCTAATTTCCAAATTGAATAGTTATATAACTAAAATATAAGATAATTTAGGGAAGATTATTCTTTCCTTATGTGTTTATTCTGCTACTTAATGACGCAATGTTTCTCATATACTTGGTCTATTTTATACCTCTATAATTAATGGATTTCTAATTTTGCTGCCGCATAAACTCGAGCATAGGCTGGAACATTGGGAGCATGGGATTAGATTCTGAGCTGTCAGTTTAAAAGTGTATTGTATCCCCAAGAACAGGTAGTTAATATCCTTATGATTATTCTACAAAGTGTCCGATATCTACATAGAGTTAGCTTTACACCTCCTCTATGATATATTTCTCACTAATATTGGAGCAGGAAAACTACAAACTATATTTTCCACATTCCCTGTCCTATGTTCTTTTTTTTTTTTTTTTGCAGTTTTTTGCTGGGGCTGGGCTTGAACACACCCCCTCTGGCAAATGGGGCTGGTGCCCTACTCCTTTGAGCCACAGGCGCCGCTCCCGTATCCTATATTCTTTCAAGGGGAAGTACTTTTGGTAGACTGAACAACAGGAGGAAACACGAAGCGCTTTTTTTTTTTTTGCCTGATCACTGGATAGGGCAGTATAATCAGCAATGGCGCCATCAGTGGCCAGCACATATGAACTGCTAAGTGTTTTCACAGGTCCAACAGTGTCTACACTTTTACTCTTTCAGTCCTTAAATCAAGATCAGTTCATGTAAACATGAAAGAGGTAAAGTTTCCATCTTTCTTTTACATTAGTTGTCTCTATTCATACAGCATAAAGATCAAAGTTTGTTGTAATTATGTTTCTTTCATCTACATACCCTTTCTTATAACCTTAAACAAATTTTTA
>CAUYPK010076994.1:0-12399 GCA_963574355.1 Loris lydekkerianus
GTCTTAACACGATAAGTAAGAAAATGCTGGGAAGGCTTTGTCAACCAGTGTGATGAAAATGTGTCAAACTGTGTATAAAACCAGTGTATGGTGCCCCATTATCACATTAATGTACACAGCTATGATTTAATTAAAAAAAAACAAAACTATTTAGCATGTTCCAAACATGACTTTAAGAGTTTACTTGCATTATCTTATTTAGTTTAAAAACGGAGGTCATGAAATTATACCTGTTTATTTCTCTTAAAAAAGAACTTGTTTTGAACAAGGCTCTTTGCTTGTCCTGGGTTTAAAGCAGTGGGAAAGTATTACCTCTGCTCTTTGGGAGTTTATACTTTTAAAGGGAGAAGTAGCCAGGAAATCAGGAATGACACCATAACTGTTTAAGCAGCCGTTGTGATTAAATGCTCTCAAGAAAAAGTTTAGGTTACAAGATGTTAAGAGAAACACTACTGTTTTTAATAGTGGTATCACAGGATTACTGCTGTCCTAATAACTATCAGGACAATTAGATTTCAAAATGCTAAGGCCTACTAAAGCTAAGAGATCAATGTCACTCATCTGGAAAAAGGCAACGTCTTTGGTTACTGCTCCTTCCAACAGATTGCTTTTCACCTGGGACCTCAGAGAATCCTGACTACCATTTGCAGGATGCCACGCCCAAGGCAGGTTTTGTTGATCAGCAATGGTTGACCCAAAAGCTCACCAAGCACCCTGGGCCTCTGATGCAATGTGGGAAGAGGAAGGGGGAAGTCTGTAACTCTTAGGATGCCTACCCAGCCTAGGCAGCTTTAGACAGAGCGAGAAGCTGGCCAAATAAATCTGGATCTGCTGTAGTTCACCAGGATAAAAGATGCATTCTGAAATGTGGCAAACCAGTGACTACATAATGGTAGAAATTTTATAGCGGATGTCACAGCTACCAGGAGGCATGCATGACAAAAGGCCAGAGGTCGTCAATCTGCCAATTTCTGAGTTAATAAATCTTCCACTAAACCAAAACCTAATCCCTGAACACTTCTGCCCATCACTTTTCTCACTTTTAATGGATGGCCTGCATGCTGTTTATGATTGCTTACATCTCTAAATATCTGTACTTTTTACACTATCCTGCAAAAATGAATTTCATTGTGTTCCTTTCCATTAACTGCACCAGAAATCAAAGGAATGACCAGCAGGAAAGCACAGCAGCATGTCAAATTATAAGAACTAGCAAAGAAGCTAATAGATTAATTATTTATAAGAAAAATATAATAAGAGTATGGGATGTTAGACTTTTATAGAAATGGAAATTTAGACCTAGAATGGATCTTAGAGCTCAAGAAATACAAAATTCTTTGTTTTATGGACAACTTTGGCTCAGAGTTGTGAAAGCATTTGCATTAATTTTAATCAACTAACTAGTGAGAAAGACATCACTCTATCACTCTTCCAGAGATTGGAACCCTATTTTCCAAACTTCTTTTTAAATATTCTTTGCACTCTATCCCAGCGGTATATCGTGGGTAACATGGATCATTTGGGGGCAAAATATAAAATTTACAATAGGAGTTCACAAATTTATTTCAATTTTTTAAGCCTGAGAATCAATACTTCAGAGAATTTTTATATGATAATATTTAGAACTGAAATGTGGAAATAAGATTTCTGAATTCATAATCAAAAATGCTTACATAAAAATAGAATCATGTTCCAATGGAACAGAGTAGAAAGCCCAGAAATAAACCCTCCCATAGTGCATTTTGATCAGCTAATCCTTGACAACTGTGCCAAGAATACACATGAGAAATGTAAAGTCTCATCAATAAGTGGTGTTGGTAAACCTGGATATCTACATACACAAGAAGAAAATTAAAGCCTTATCTAACACCACACACAAAAATCAATTTAAAATGGATTAAAGACTCAAACATAAGGCCTGAAACTGTAAAACGCCAAGAAGGAAACATAGGGGAAAAACTCCTTGACATTGGTCTTGGCAATGATTTTTTAGATATGACACCAAAAGCACAGGCAACAAAAGTGAAAATAAACAAATGAGAGTAGATGAAACCAAAAGGCTTCTGTACAACAAAGGGAAACAATCCACAAGATGAAAAGGCCTAAAGACTGAGAGAAAATATTTGTAAAACATGTATCATATATGGGGTTAATACCAAAAATATATAAGGAACTCATACAACTCAATAGTAAAAAACAAATAACCCAACTAAAAAATGGACAAAGGACTATAATAGATATTTATAGAAAATCATAAAATGGTCAACAGGTACATGAAAAGGAACTCAATATCACCAATCACCAGGGAAATGCAGATCAACACAATTCTGGTACATCACCTCACACCTGTTAGACTGGCTATTATCAAAAGACAAAAGATAGTAAGTATTGGTGAAGGTATGGAGAAAAGGGAACGCCTGCACACTGTTGGGTGAGAATGTAAATTGGTACAACCGTTATGTAAAACAGTGCAGAGGCTCCTCAAAAAATTAAAAATAGAACTACCATATGATCCAGCAATCCCACTAACTGGGTATATACCCAAAGGAGATGAAATCAGTATCTTCAAAAGATATCTGCATTAAAATGTTCACTGCAACATTGTTCACCAAAGACAAGATATGGATACAACCAAAGTACCCATCAATGGACGAATGGTTAAAGAAATTATAATAGAATATTATTCAACCTTAAAAAGAAGAAAATACTGCCATATGCAACAACATGAATGAACTTGGGGGAAATTGTGCTAGGTGAATTAAGCCAGACAAAGACAGACAAACGTTGCATGATATCGTTTTTATGTGGAATCTAAAAATGTTTAACTTAAAGAAATAGAACAGAACGGTGGCTGAAGTGTGGAGAATTGGGGAGATGCTAGTGAAAGGGTGCAAACATTCAGTTACGAGATGAATAAGTTCTAAAGGTCAACTGTAGACCTCTGTAGCTATACTAATAATAATGTATTGTATACTCAAAATTTGCTAAAAGAATAGATCCTGAAGGTTCTCACTACAAAAGAAAATGTTAACTTTGTAAGGGATGTATATGTTAATTATCTTCATTGTGGGAATCATTACCCAAAGTACAAGTGTATGAAAACACTGAGTTTTATACATATTACCTTAAGTATATAAATTTTATTAATTGTCAATCAGACCTTAATACAGCTGGGTTGGGGAGGAAATGCCTTAAAATGAACTCGTATTTTCTAAAAGGGATTGACAAGATTAAAAAAAATATGTAAGTACAGATTTGTTACTAGGGCAGAAAAGACTTGAAATTATCAAACTAGAAGAGAGTTTAATCAAATTGCAGAAGGACGGACACATTCTTTGGACACAAAATATGCCTTCTCTTTGCTGACCACCTAAAGCCCTGCTTAGTGGTATGTATTTTACACCAGAATGCACATAAACCAGAATATACTGTATTTAGGAGTTGGTCTATTTCTAGTCTTACAAGTTTTGTTTCCTAAATAAGACTTCAGATTACCATTTGGGTTTGTTCCCCAAAATTTCAGCACTCCATATGGCTGAAGATGTAGTCCCATCTTCCCAAGAAGACCTTGTGTGAACTGTGTACAGTACTCTCTTCAAACCGTTCACTCCTATGCATATTCCACGGTGAGCAGAAATGCAGGGTTTTTGAGGGAGGCAGGAAATGAGAAAGACAAGCATGTTCCAAAGTTGAGATTCTGAGCTGCCTTCCAAATTTGCAAATGTGAAAATTTCTTTAGTTTGCTAAAACTGTTATAAATGATAGCACAGAACATACACATTTAGCTTATGGAAAGTCACACGGTGTGGTAATTACCCTAATTAGAGTTCAAAACCTACTATAGTTGTTTTTTTCTTTCAGTGCACTAATAATCATATTAGAGTTGTCATTTTCTTTTATCCAAAATAATTATTCGTGAATCTACAGAAGTCTAAAGGAGTCATTAGAGATGGATTAAAATTATTTCTGACATGATACGAGAATAACCCTACCTATTCATGACTGATCATACTGTTTGCTCTTCTGACTTATTTCCAACGATAGATTTAATGCTCAATATTACATTAAACAAACAAATGGCTCCTTAAAATTCTATCATTTTTGTAATGCTGATAATCATTTATATGTGAGGGAATTAAGACAATAAACTATCAATACCTGGGTGGAATTAGCTGGAAAAAACAAAACACAAACAAGTAAGAAAATAGGTTACTTCACTGTTTTCGTAATGCATTTGCAACCTTGGTTAAATGATGCAATGACTCAAGGCCACCGGCTGTTGGCTACAGCACAAATCGATACAGTATTAAAATCATATTCTTCATGAGAGAAACCATTGGTCATTATTCCCATAAAAGTTCAAATCCCTCCAATCACCATTTAGATAACTTTGATTCATTAATCTTATCAACAAAATTACCCAAAATATCTTGCAGCATTTTTCCTCCCCAAATATCTTATCTACCCACTTCAAGATTCACTGCTATAACTATTAGCAAATAAGATATGTTTTTTCAGTTGTTTCTAATTAGCAGATAGAGAAATTGATAAGGACATATAAATAATGGACAAAAATCTAAAATAGAGGAAGTGAATAAAGAGGTATTATTTCTATTTCAAGGAGCGATTCTTTTGTAGTTTACTCTTTTGTTGCATTTCCAATATTTAGTTTATTAAAATATCGACATTTTCACCTTTAAGGTCATAGTTTTCCAAGAGAGGCTACTTTTACAGTCACATTTGACTTAACGACTGGTCTACAAACAACCCGAGTCATTCACAAAGAATGAGAGAGAGACAGACAGACAGACAAAACAGTCACTGAGAGCTTTCTGAAATTTTTCTGAAAATGTGTTATGCATTTCACATGCATAATTTCATTTAATCCTTATATCAGAACTATGAGGCAGTTTCTTATTGCCTTCAATGTACTTATGAAAAAACTGAGACCCAGATCAGTTACATAATTTATCTAAGATTATATGTTGGCAGGTGGCTAAGCTTGAATTCAACAGTTTTTCTAAATTTTTGTTTGTTTGTTTGTTTTGAGACAGAGTCACTATTACTTCTTAACCTTACAGGTGTCTGCCTCCCACACTGCCCTCTACACAGCAGCTGCAGTGACGGTTTCAGAACAAAAATCAGATTACCCGACTTTCTATTTCTATTCCTTCAATGGTTTCTGCTTCCACTAGGAATAAAGGCCAAAGCCTCAATCATCTACAAGGACCCACAGGCCTCTTATTACTTTTCTTACCTGATTTTCAATAACTTTCCACATCCTCCACTTCACTCCCTCAACACTGGCCTCAGGGACTTGCGTGGTGGTCTTCCTACCTCTTCCCTACTCACCTTACTGTCCTCTAACTGGAATGTTCTTTCCACAGATCTCCCATTTTCCCCTCAGTTCCTTGCTCAAATTTTATCTTAACAATGAGAGCTAACCTTACCATGCTACATAAAATTACCATGAGACATCCTATAGATTTGAATATTGTCCTCAAATACTTCCAAGCCTTCTTGCCCCATTATATAAATGGAGAGCTTGAGACTCTTCATTCATGCATTCCTTTTTATAAAAAAGTAATAAAGATAAAATGATAAGAGTCATTAATAAGATGTACTACAGCCGGTAATGCAGTTCAGGACAGGGTACCCCCAAATGTGGCACCTTGGCAGTTGAGAAAACAGCAGGAACAGGAAAGTCTCTCTCATCTTCTTCCCAAAAGCAGGTCTTAAGACTTAACTTGCCTTCCTCTAAAGTAGGCCATAAGACTTTCATTCCAGAGGAACCTTCCCTGTACCTAGAGGAAAGGATATTCTTAGGCTCAAAGACACAGTGATACCAAAAGGAATCTTAACAGGACTTGCTAATTGCCCCCCCCCCCCCGCCCCCAGCTTATCACCATGAGATCATGCCCCCTTGCTTCCATAACGCCTCTCCAGAATTGTCCAGTCTTTATCAAACTTCTTATAAAAATATACAGAATTTCCTGTTGCTTGTGGAATCTTCCTGTCTGAAGGCTCCTATGCCACATAAAATTTGTACTGAATATATATGGAGCTTTTCAATTGTTCATTTATCTTCTGTTATTGGGGTCTCATCCATGAAGTTAGCAATAAGTGGGGTAAGAAATATTTTCTATTATAGACCCAATCTATAAAAACTAAGCCCAGGCCAGGTAGGGTTGTGTTGTTAAAAAAAAAAAAAAAAAGATTATGAGCAGTGATTAAATATAAAAGAGAATGAATAATCATAATTAGTGGAGACATGAAAAATAAGGTTGCATCTCTGGCATATAACACAGGCACTGTTTACAGAGCTGCAGGCCAGAGATTTCACAGCAGCATCACTTACTCTACAAGGTAGTGTATCCCGCTAGTAAAAAATGGACTCAATCCTTGGCTAGGAAATTAACTACTTTACTACTTTGGTTTTTCTCCATTTTTGGTTAATTAAATAGTTGAAAATAATACCTGATGTGGCACAAAGGAACACAAGCCTACTTGAGACCTAAAATAATATCTGAGGAGTACAATCAGGTATGTCAGGGGTCACTTGCAGACCCTGTGTTACTTATCTCTGAAGAAGCAACAACCTGAATCACATTGTGATTACAACTTCATTGCACAGACCCTAGGGATAGTGTAGAATATGACTTTTTATACCTGTCTTTACTGGTTAAAATGCCCAACCCATGTTATCTCTGACCCAAAGACGCCATCCACCTGCAGCAGGTTTCCTCTCCAAGGTCTCTTCTTTTGAAAACTTAAAGAGCCAAACTGTCTGGTAACTCCAGAGATTAAAACAAAAGGGGCAAGTTCCATAAATGGATAGGGAGGATTTCAATATAGAAAGAAAACACTGTTTTGAATAAATTTCTGTGGAAAAATAAAATTTCCAAAGACTTTATTTTTGGATTCTTTCCCTTAAAAAGGAAGAGTCATTTTAACTTTAAAATATGTCCTCTTTTTTAAAAGTGTGGGTATTATGGCACGCACTATTGCCTGCAAATAGATCAGTGTCACAAATGCTTCGGTCAAAAGTCTTTACCCTCCTTCAGTTAACTGGTGATTTCATATGTTCTAGAAATATTTTTATCTTTTGGCAGGATGCTATACACCATATGGCACAACACACTGAGAAGCAAAAAGGGTAGAACTAGTTTAAAATATATACACGTATATATTTATACATATGTGTGTATATATGTAAATGTGTATGTACGTACACACACATACGTGCAGTGCATGTGCAGGGAAAGAAGCTGCACGGAAGGCTGCAGACAAACAGAAAAACAAAGTTGCACCTTCGGTGTACAGTGCCCAGACTTTTTTTTTGCCCAAGTGAAAAAGGTCGTGCAAAATACAAAGCAAGATTAAAAGTTCAGCATAGACCTGAAAGCATTCAAGAGATGTATCAGGAACCACCACGCTTCACTACATGGAGTATTACATGAACTGTCCATAACACCTGCTCATTCAATATTGAATGCTGCTTCGCGGCGCTGAGTGCAATAGTAACTGCCGCGATGACACAGGCAACAGCTTGCATAATCCATTTAGGATTGTTAAGATGAGAAACATACTAAACTATCTTTAATTAACTCCCACAGAGTGAAAATATCTTTCCCTTCAACACAGTTTTTTGAAACCACCTTTGAAAACGGTGATCTTGAATCAAAGTTTACCAAGTTTTTAGAAAGACTAAGAGGTGACGGTCCACCTGGCCACTCCCTTGTGTCACGGGGTTCCATAAATGGATCGCTTCTCCTGCTTTTCACTGTATCTGACATCAGGCAGTCTGGGCCTGCAGTGAACTCCACATCTTCTGCAATAGCCAGTAAAGGAGATAAGGAAAGAGACTCTCAAGTGTACCTTTCACCCAGTTTACTGCAGAGGGAGACGATTTTTTGCTTGCTTTGTTCTTAGACTTAATATATTCTTTTTTGAAAGTCCAAATGAATGTATTTAAAACTTCTAGAAATTCTCAAAATGTATTAGATCTTTTATTACTAGTAAAGAGGAAGTGTTAACGTCAGGACATTACTGTAATAAAAGTTAAGAAAAAAGCAAAAAAGTGTTAAAAGTATGAGCTTGAACTCAAACACCCAAGGTTTGATCCCTAACTGACCTACATTCTAGCATTATTTAAATGATAGTTAAATGAGGAAAGTTATGTGAAAGCATTCAATAAAATTCAAATTAAAAAGCACCTGCCTCTATGTCTAATAGGAATATAGACAGTTCTCAGACATGGTGGCTGTCATTATTGTAAGTTACAGTCAATGCTGTAGTACTGTGCACCCAATATACAAAAAATGTAGGAAGGCGTCCACAGTGTTAAGGGAGTAGTCAGTGCTAAGGTGATACCTGTCATCCGAAGAAGTTAATTCCTTCACATCCTTGCCCAAAAGGACACCACCACCAAAATATAATAAATACCAAGACACCAAGTCCTCCCTGGATGCGACCTAACAATAAGCCACTTGTCTTCCTGAGATAAAATGATTTGGGTGTTCATAGTTCTAAAGTATGACTAATATGAAGCAATCCTTTCACAGGTCACCTTTGATTTTTCTAACAGAAAATATGGTTTCGTTGATAGTTTGAGGACTTATCCCACCATTATTCGTTGAAGTGTACTGCTGAGAACCGAATATGTAGATGATTCTCTACCATTACTAAAAATAGACTTAGCCCTCTGACAAACTGGTTCTGATTTGTTAAATAAAACACATCATCCACATATACCTGGGAACAGAAGCTTAAGCACAATATATAAATCTGAATACATATTTTTAATAATACATATTTTTAATAAGACATATTTTTAAGCTCTGAATTTTCAGAAGCATGCATTTCAGGGTTTGACTGCACTCCAGTTACCATGTTTCAGTTAGGTCTATACTAAAGAATAATCACTGCACCAATATGTTCTCCATTTATAAATATTCATGATGGTAAGCACCTGCTTATGAAATCTTCAATCGAAGCAGCAGGAAACATGACATTTATGACATTAGGTGTTATTTTTGTACAAATTTTGTATATTTTGATACCAATATCTAATAAAAATCTGAAATATTCATACTGGAGAAAGATAATAATTACTACACCAAGCCATTCATTCATTCACCTTTCATTCCTCTAACAAATATTCACTGAGAACTTACTCATTGCCAGATATTATGCTAGGAGCTACAACAAAAGTAAAGGTTTTAAAGTTTCTTCTTCATTAATATCAACTGTTTAAGATGAAGTTATAAGGAGAAATGACAATGAATTTAAATTCTGTTATGGTTGCACTTTTGTTAAAATTTCTATTAATTTTTATATTAAGCAATTATAAACTTAATTAATCCTTTCCACTTTCCTATCAAAAAAAAAAAAATCTCATCCCAAATACTTGTATGTTGAAAAAAAATACTAAACCCATAAAAATGAACAAATCGGCTATAAAAAATGCATGATATAAGATGTCACCTTATTCAGCAAAGTAGCTTTCTATAATTCTTTCCTTTGCCTTTCACAGAACAGTAACCTGGAGTAGTTTCAATGCGATTTTACTTTGTATAAAGCACAAAAACATTCTCCTGCAAGAAGCTGTTAATCTTTCCTCTACAGCTGATGTTCCCTGTGCTCTATTATTTTGGGGAATCAGTGAAGTACAGCTCTCATTCCCTTAGATCCCTTTGGACCCTCAAGGTCATGCCCAACTTTTTCCTGCAGGCTACAGGCAGCAATTAGCAGGTGTGTACCAAATCTGTGCCAAGAGAAATCTCCAGACCAAATCAAGTCTGGGTCTCAATATCTACAACCTACAGCTTATTTTCAAAAACATTTTTAAAACTCATAGAATTACTAGATACACAACAAACATTCAAAATTTGCTTGTGAATTGATGGATTAAGGGAGAGAGGCATTGATGAATAGCCCGTGACAACCTGTGAAGGTTAGAACCCAAAATTCTGAAATTATTATGTGTTAGCACATTGACAGAGGAGCAATTCAGAATGTTTAGCTTCCATCCTGCTCCTCAAGAGCAATCAGCAAAGTCAGCTGAGGCCCAGTCTCTCATACTCACACTTTGAACCTTCTTACAAGCAGCTGTGCAGTTTAAGAACTTGGGAAACATGGCTATCATGCTAGTTTTCTGTGCAGGCTGTAACAAATGACCATGAATTTAGTGGCTTACGTAACACAGATGTATTATCTTACAGTTCTTTGGGTCAGAAGACTGAAATGGGTCTCTCTGGGCCCAAATCATGGTGCTGTAAGGGTTTGACTTGTTCCTTTCAAGAGGCCCCAGAGGCTGCATTCTTTCACTCAAGGACTCCTCCCTCCTCTGAACATTTTCAAAGCCAGCAAGAGTAAAGTCTTTCTCACATCACATCACTCTCACCTCCTACTTTCAGTTATAATGACCCCTTTGATTCCACTGAGCTCAACCGAATAATCCAGGATGGTACTCTATTTGGGGGCTAGCTGACTAGCAGACCTCATTCCTTCTGCAACTTTAATTCCTCTTTGCAATGCAACCCTATATATATATATATAGGATCCAGATATTCCGATGTGGGTATCTCTGGAGTTTAGAGGGTTTTATTCTGTCCACTATGGCTCTACAGGATCTAGAACCAGAAACCCAGCTCTACCCCTGAGTACCACTGCACCTTAGGCCAATTAATTAATCACTTATTATTTTAGTCCCTTCTTTTGGAAATATTTCAATAATTAGTTATCTCTTGAAAGAAGTAAGGATAAAATGAGGCAATATATGCAAAATATCTAGGCATGGAGCCTGGCACCTAGTAGGGCCTTAATATTATTCACTTATGTCTTCTCTTACCATCCTCTCAAAAGTCACCATTGTATTGGGATGGAGCTGAATTTTTTGTTTGTTTGTTTGTTTGTTTTCAGTTTTTAGCCAGGGCTGGGTTTGAACCCACCACCTCTGGCATATGGGGCCAGCGCCCTACTCCTTTGAGCCACAGGTGCCGCCCTGGTGTTGAATTTTTGATCCAATTTCACTTCAGCTTCAAAGCCATGATCTCAGCCCTGCCCCACACTGCTTTCTGCAGGAGGTCCCAGTGCTGAGAAAGACTGAGCCACAGATGACTTCACATAAACAAATTGCCAGCTATGGTCTGGATGTTTGCATCCTCTCAAAAATTATACATTGAAACCTCCCCCTCAAAGTGGTGATAATAGAAGGTAGGTTCTTTGGAGGGAATTAGGTCACTGAAACAGAGCCCTCATAAACAGTACAATACCCTTATAAAAAAAGCCTGAGAGGTTCTTTGTCGCATGAGACACAGTGAGAAGGCATCATCTATGAGAAACGGGCCTTAGCCAGATGCCATATCTTCTAGCAACTTGATCTTGGAATTCCCATCCTCTATAATTATGAAAAATAAATTTTTGATGTTTATAATCCACCAGGCCCATGGAATTTTTTTTATTGTTAAATCATAGCTGTGTACATTTGTGCAATCAAGGGGTACAATGTGCTGGTTTCATATACAATCTGAAATATTCTCATCAAACTGTTCAATGTAGCCTTCATGGCATTTTCTTAATTATTGTATATAGACATTTGTATTCTGCATTTAGTAGGTTTAGCCTGTACCCATTCTAAGATGCACCGTAGGTGTGGCCCCACCCATTACCCTCCCTCCACCCTGACTTCCCCCCTCCCTTCCCCTCCTTTAGCCCTTTCCCCATATTCTTGTGCTATAGTTGGGTTATAGCTTCATATAAAAGCTATAAAATACCTTCATAGTAGGGCTGAGGACATTGGATACTTTTTCTTTCATTCTTGAGATACTTTACTAAGAAGAACATGTTCCAGCTCCATCCATGTAAGCATGAAAGAGGCAAACTCTCCATCTTTCTTTAAGGCTGCATAATATTCCATAATATACATGTACCACAATTTGCTAGTCCATTCGTGGGGCGATGGGCACTTGGGCTTCTTCCACCACTTAGCAATTATGAATTGGCTGCAATAAACATTCTGGTACAGATGTCTTTGTTATATTGTAACTTTTGGTCTTCTGGGTATAAACCTAGTAAAAAAATTATAGGATCGAATGGCAGGTCTATTTTTAGATCTCTAAGTATTCTACAAACATCCTTCCAAAAGGATTTCTCTCATGATTAAGGATGATGAGCTTTTTTCATGTGTCTGTAGATAGTGCGTCTGTCTTCTTTAGAGAGGTTTCTCTTCAAGACCTTTGCCCACCCTGAGATGGGATCACTTGTTCTTTTCTTGCTAATACCTTTGAGTTCTCTGTGGAGTCTGGTTATTAAACCTTTATCGGAGGTATAACCTGCAAATATTTTCTCCCATTCTGAGGGCTGTCTGCTTGCTTTATTTACTATGTTCTTGGCTGT
>CAUYPK010076998.1:0-10929 GCA_963574355.1 Loris lydekkerianus
AGATTTAAACTTAAGACATGAAACTATAAAAATACTTGAAGAAAGTGCAGGGAAAACTCTTGAAGGAATTGACCTGGGTGAATATTTTATGAGGAGGACTCCCCAGGCAATTGAAACAGTATCAAAAATACATTACTGGGACCTGATCAAACTAAAAAGCTTCTGCACAGCCAAGAACATAGTAAGTAAAGCAAGGAGACAGCCCTCAGAATGGGAGAAAATATTTGCAGGTTATATCTCCAATAAAGGTTTAATAACCAGAAACTACAGAGAACTCAAATTTATTAGCAAGAAAAGAACAAGTGATTCCATCTCAGGGTGGGCAAAGGACTTGAAGAGAAACTTCTCTAAAGAAGACAGATGCACAATCTACAAACACATGAATAAAAGCTCATCATCCTTAATCATCAGAGAAATGCAAATCAAAACAACTTTGAGATATCACCTAACCCTGGTAAGAGTAGCCCACATAATAAAATCCCCAAATCAGAGATGTTGGCATGGATGTGGAGAAAAGGGCACACTTCTACACTGCTGGTGGGAATGCCCACTAATACGTCCCTTCTGGAAGGATGTTTGGAGAATACTTACAGATCTAAAAATAGACCTTCCATTCGATCCTATAATTCCTTTACTAGTTTTATACCCAGAAGACCAAAAATCACAATATAACAAAGACATCTGTACCAGAATGTTTATTGCAGCCCAATTCATAATTGCTAAGTCATGGAAGAAGCCCACATGCCTATCAACCCACGAATAGACTAGCAAATTTCGGTACATGTATACCATGGAATATTACACAGCCTGAAAGAAAGATGGAGTCTTTGCCTCTTTCACGGTTACATGGATGGAGCTGGAACATATTCTTGTTCGCAAAGTACCTCAAGAATTTAGAAAAAGTATCCAATGTACTCAGCCCTACTATGAAGCTAATTTATGGCTTTCATATGAAGGCTATTACCCAACTATACCACAAGACTATGGGGAAAGAGCCAAGAGAGGGGTAGGGAGGGGGGAGGTTAGGGTGAGGGGAGCCACCCCTATGGTGGGTGGGGCCACACCTATGGTACATCTTAGAATGGGTACAGGTGAAACTTACTAAATGCAGAATACAAATATCTACATACAATACTAAGAAAATCCCATGAAGGCTACATTGAACAGTTTGATGAGAATATTTCAGATTGTATATGAAACCAGCACATTGTACCCCTTGATTGAACTACTGACACAGCTATGATTTAACAATAAAAAATCAATAAATAAAATAAAATAAAATCCTTTCTTCACTATGTAAGAAGAAACTCCCCTTTAGCCTCATGGAAAAACAAACAAAAGGACACATCTTGTCTTGGTCTTTGGAATGTCCGTGTAAAAACATGTTTCACTCTTAGAGCAAAGGCTTGTTATTTTGACTCTATGCAAAGGACTGCTGCTTCACAAAAAGGTCTGGAATTTTTCCCTTTTGATTCCATGCTCAACATCTGGGTGGGTTTGTTTGTGTTTGATAGTTTCTCTTTTTGCAAGGGCAAGAGTAGACAGAGGAAGGCATAAAATTATTAAGTAGTCAACTCCTGCCTGCCCCAGCAGCACTGGCAGCAACAGCAACTGATGTCAATAAAAAATAGTGGGAAATGAGCTGGGATTTCAACATCTGTGAACCAGGTCTCCCCTAGATCAGATCTGAGAGTTGAAGACAGGAAGTTGAATTCAGAAAAACCAGACCTTGCCTTTAGAAGGTACAGTGAGGGTGAATAACTTCTTGGAGAAATGTTAATAAAAAGATCTCCTAAAGCATAAGCCTCATTCTTCCCATTTTCTTTTGGAAACACTGCCCAGAAGAGAATTGATAAAGAGGTTGGACAGAATGCATAGCTGTTTTAAAGCCATTTGGCAATTTCTTTTTCCTTACTCAACCAAAAGGACATTACAGTCACAAATAGTTGATGTTGATGCCATCTTGTTTGCAGGAGAAACAATTATCACAAACAAAACCCTCTTGGCCTCAGATTGGTTTACTCACCTGCCACTTTCAGAAAGAAAGGAAGAACCAGACCTTTCTCATGCTTTGATGTTATCAAACATCCCTCTGGCTTTCTGATCTTAAGCCCTAGAGCCAAAGTGCTGCCCCCTCTCTGGGATCTGGTCCCCCAACTTTCAGATTCTGAATCCAATCAGTTCAACCCCATCAGTGTTTAAAAGGAGCCAGGTCTCTTCTAAGTTGTTTTCTTTATTTGAATTTTTTTTTTTTTTTAGATGATAGTTTTTGAAGATAACCAAGAGCTGCTGCACCAACTCTCAAGGTGAACTTGGCTGTCAGAAGTGCAGTTGTAGACTCTGGCCTGTGGGCTTGAGTGACAGGCTATTTACAGTCATTAGAAAATGCCCAAGAATCAAAGATCTTCCTGTAGATCAAGAATGATTTTTTTTTTAATATTTAAAAATAGAGTGTTTTTTAAAAGGGGCATCAATTACAAAATGATACTTATGTTTTTTATGCTTCTTAATTTTTACATTTAAACTTCTGTGTAGTTTGGAAAGACAGTAGAGACATTAATTATTATATAATGATTAATAAGTTAATAATAAGGAACTATAAAGGTCCTGCTATCATTTAGAGAGGTACTGAGCACAATGGCTAAGGCACAGACTCCAGAGCCAGCCTACATTTGAACTTTGATGTGAACTTGGACAAGTGACTTAACCTCTCTGAGCCTCAGTTTCCTCATCTGAGGAAATGAGCATGATAGAGACATTTATAAATTATGTCTTTCAAATGATTTCTAAATAATGCCCTTTTACTTCATGTGGCTGTGGGACCACAACTGGAACAGTGCTAGAGAGATGAGAGTATTTATAATTTTTCTACATTTGAATCATGTATGCTGTGAGACTGACATGCAATAATATATCAACTTATTAAGAGACTTACTGTTGCAAATCAAAGAAAATAATGAATAAATTAATAATAGTGCTGGGACAGTTGGTGATCCCTATGAGAAAAGAATGAAAATAGATCCCTACCTCAAAACAGACACAAAAATCAGTTATAATCTAGTATGACAAAAATGAATTATGAAATTAAATACAAAAAAACAAACAAACAAACAAACACTTGAAATCTTTTAGAAGAAAACATAAAAAATACTGTTATGGTCTCATAACAGAATTTCCTTACAAAGACAAAAATAGGCCGAAGTATTTTTTAAATGCTCTAAGCTCAAATACACTAAAGTTAAAACCTGAAAATTCAAAACACAGATACAACCCAGGAGAATATATTTGTACCACATTTAAATGTCAAAAGATCGATATACAGAATTAAAAGATGCTTGTGAATTGATAAGAGAAATATATGAAAATATGCTGAACATCATGAGCAGACGAGGCAACTCAAGTTTAAATCACAGCAAGATGCCACTTCACAGCTCCTAACGGGATGAAACATGGTTTGCACCGCAAGTGGGTAGATGCAGTTACTTTGTAAAACAATTAGGTATTGCCAAGTCAGGTCGAAATGCGTAACTTTGCAATTCAGAAAGACCACTCTCAAAAATGGATCTCAAAACTTTACTATACATCATGATCATCTGGGATGCTTTTAGACAACCTGATGTCCAGGCTGCACCCAGAAAATTAAATAAGAATCTCTGGAGGTGAGACCTAGACATCAGTATTGTTTAAAACATCCAGAGGATTCCTCCTGGCTGTGGCCGTTGTCTGCTTCTTAGTGGACACTTAAGTGGAAGAAACTCAATTTTAGTGGGACACCTAGGATGGTGGGAGGACATTGGATGAAATCCCATTCATAACTCACTACATGCAAGAAGGAGGTCCTCTCCCACATGGATGTCTGCCTCTTACGCCTCATCAAAAAGGAAGTCCACCCACACTCCCACTGGCCGAAGGCACGGTCATTATCTCCTTCCCAAACACCAATTGGATTGCTCTGTTCTAAAAGCATAAGCTGAGAAGAGCCATATCTGGGCGATACAGCTGAAGGCTGGGGAGGGCAGGAAGGACTCCTGGAGGTGGAGGTCTGACTAGAAGTTCCCAGCAGTTTGTAGCTGACATATTCTTTTATGACATCCATTTAGCCGCAGGGTGGCTGCTCTACCATGTGAGCCTGCTCAGCTAACAAGATCTTCATTATTTCCTTAACTGTGGACATCAAAAATTCTGATTGAATTTAAAATCGAGTTGCATTATCAGGATATTTTCAACATAACATTTCTCAATGAAAGACAAGGAAGAGCTGTTGGATTCTTTAAATATCATTTTTGAACTGTTATTAAATGGTTTTAAAATCTTTATAACCTACTTTGACAACAGTGGTTCCTGTCAGTGGTGACTGTCAAGAATTTGAACAGATCATCATTTAAAATCTTAACCAGAAATTACAAGTAATCTTTTCATGCATAAAATCTGATTTTTTTAAACAATTAAGGAGGAAAGCTCAAATTTCTCTTCTTAAGAATGCAAAAAGATCCCATGTAGAAATTTTATGCAAATTTATTTTCTTAATGTAATTATGTAATATAAAACAATTATTATTTTGGAGCCAAATCCCATGGAAATGCCTCCACCATCCTCACCCCACCCCATCCCCTACCCCCTGTGCTTATGCTGAACAAATGCTATTGTTTTCTATGTATGTCATGACAGGTCAGGAAGCATGGCCTTTAAGAGAAATTTTCATAAAAAACACGTGCAAGAATAGCAGCATTGCCCATAATAGTGAAACACACCAGAAACCACCCAAAATTTCAAAAAATAGGATGCATAAATTGTGGTGTGTTCATTCCATGTAATAAAATGTAGCAGTGGAAATCAGTGAACGACAGGCACATATCAACATGAAAGAGTCTCGAAGGCTCATATTCAGCAAAGAGAAATAACAGATCACCAAAGAAAACCTAAAAAGTTCAAAAATAGGTAAAGAAAAATAATATGTTTAAAATAGAGGAAATCGGTAGCACTTTCGGGGGGAATAAAAGTCATTTGTTCAAGTACACTCAGACTTCAGGAACTTTGCACTAGCTGTGTTATTCTGCCTGAAATACTCTCCCTAGAGAATTATTTGGCTGCTTCTTCACAGCAGTCTGTTCACTAGTGAAACATCAACTTACCTCTGAGGTCTTTCCAGACCAACTGATATGAAATAGTACCAGAGAACATGCTGTGTACACACACGAACACCCCACAAATACACGTCACATTCCTTATCTTCCACTCTTTTCATTTAACTTTTCTTTATAGAATTTAACACCTGAAATGTGAGGCCTGACAATTAAGTTTGCAAACTTGCCATCATACACTTACGGTGGCAGCATTGCACAAACAATTCAGTAAGGTTTCATAACCTTGGCATGAACAGTTGTGTTCGTGTTGTTGTGTGGCAGTGTCTTGCTCAGCGGAATTCGTTATTGTTATTGTGTGTTTTGGTGTACCATGGTAAGAATATCTGAGTTTGAATAGAACAATATATAAACATTGGTCAATTTCTTGTTAAACTTGGCAAAAGCAAAAATGAAATCAGGAACATGTTAGACCAAGTTTATAGGAATGACACCATGAAGAAAATCGCCTGTACGAACAGGTCAAAAGTTTTTCTGAGGGGAGAGAATGTGTCACTGATGAAGAGAGATCGAGGCAGCCAGTCACGAGCAGAATTAATGAAAAATATTGCAAAAATTCATCAAATTGTGCATCAAAACCATTAGCTGAGAAGGAAACATGGCATCAAGTAAACATCGATAGAGAAACAGAAAAATCTTAACTGAAAATCTTGGCTAACAACTCAAGGCTCTTTCAGCATGACAATGCACCAGCTCACATGGCCCTGTCTGTGAGGGAGGTTTTAGCCAGTAAAGAAGTAACTGTGTTGGATTGGAACACCCTCCCTACCCACCTGATCTGGCCCCTGTGAATATACCTTTATCTGAAGGTAAAGGAGATATTGAAGCTAAGACATTTTGATGACATTCAAGATATCAAGGAGAAGACGATGGCAGCTCTGATGGCCATTCTAGAAAAAGAGTTCCAAAATTGCTTTGAAGAATGGATTAGGCGCTGGCCTTGGTACAGAGCTTCCCAAGGGGAGTGCTCCAAAGGTGACCATAGTGATTGATACTCAGTATTCAGGTATGTAGCATTTTTTCTAAATCGAGTTTGTGAACTTGTCAGACTTGTCATACTATCCATACGCATATTTATTTGTCAATTTATTCTCTGTCCACTCAAGAAGGCAGTAACCTATTTCATCCATCGTTATCTCTCTAGCTCCTAGAATAAGCCATTACTTGTGCATACTAGAAGTTCTGCAAAAACTTATTGGCTACAAATGGACATTTATTGAGTGCTTTACTTTATCCTAGTCTGCCAAATTCTAGTACAGCAGGTACAAAATTTAGAATCAACAACCAGGATGGATGAAAATGAAATTTTGTTTTGCTGTCATTGCATTTTACTTGGTTCTCAAATCCCAATTTTCTGGTTCAGAAAATCAAAATAGTTTCATTTCAGAGTAAACCTTTCCCTTCTGGATTTTTTCTCAGGCTCTCTTTTGGGCGAATAGTCAATATAAAATCTTGCCCCACTCATCACCAGGTTCTTTTTCTTCCTCTCTCCTCAGAAGTGAGCTTAGTTCCTGGGGTGTGGGGAGCTTGCAGTGCTGTATGAAGGGCCCTTATCTCCTCCTCTGTCCAGCTTCCCCTGACACATGTCCTGCCAGACCTTTGCTCAACAGCATCTGTCCGTCCCCCCACCCCCCCGGCAGCCATGCAAACTAAAATTTTCTCTTACACTTCTCCCTCCACTCTCTGCCCACTGAGCCACTGACATCACTAATTATCTCTGCTCTTAATGGGAAGCAGGTCCACCACTTGTGAGTTCCTCTTAGGGGCTTAGGCAACTTCCACATAATTCCCTATACCACCCTAGAATTTCAAGAGATTCAGGAAGGGGGTGTGCAAAGGTTTTTGCTTTACAGTGGGCCCAGTAGTGTCCAACCTTTTTGCCTCTGCCATACACTGGAAGAGTTATCTTGGGCCACAAATTAAATACACAAACATTAACAGAAGCTGATGAGCAAAAAAAGGTCCATGCATAATATTCACAATATCCAACACCACAAATAAGCAAAGCAATCCTCATATAATCTGCATGTGGCCCATTAAGTTGGACACCCTTGGGACTCTCTTCTCTATACCCAGAAGATGCTCTGTGATGTCCCCAAATTCATCTGAAGTTTCTATCTCCAGACCCAGAACTCAGTTTAGGAATAAAGAGTACCCTCTCCCTTCTCAAGTAACCACCGGAATCTAAGATTTTGAGTCCTTCTTGAGTAATCTTCTTCTACCAGCAAATCAAATTTGATTTTATATCTCATTAGGGTCAAATCAAACTCTTCCATCATCACGAATCCTCTAAAAACTCTACACTCTTCCTTTCTTCAAAATCGTGGCTCTAGCTGTATTACCAGAGGTTTTCCTAATAGTTGACTCTGTGTAGACTCTGGACTGATTCTAAGTACACCATCTCCCAGAGCAAGGGATGATTCATTAGGAGGATGGCTGAAACAGCAACAAAATGGGGAGACATCTGTTGTTTTCTTGGGATTTTTATCTCACCACAGAAGAACCCAGGGCAGCATGGAGCTTAAGAAATGGCTTTACAGGTTTAAATAATGCTTTATTTACTAATCCTTTGGGAGAACTGCAGAAGTGTTTTTTCTTTTCTCTGAAACAAATGTTCACTACCTGCAACTCCCATTCTGTTTTTAATTTAACAATGCTTAACGGAAGTATTTTTACTATGTCTTGTGCACTTTCCTAACTTATTCAATATATCATCCAGAAAACAATGACCACATTTACAAAAGAAAGTCACCTTATTAAGAACATCAGCATTTATCCCATGCTATCCAATAGCTCTGGGAGCTTACAAGGGAAATGGGCTGGATGCCTTGACTTTAGCTGATCTGGTCTTCTGTCGTCTCCTTCCTTACCTCGGCTCCTCTCACAGCTACCAGCGTGTCAGTTAATAGTAGTGCTCGGCACACCTTCTGTCCGTAGCAGATTGTCCATGCTTCTCCTGGAAGTGTCAGCATCTCCCAGGAACTGGCAGAAATTCACAACCTTGAATCCCACCCCAGACTCATTGGGTCTATGCTTTATCAAGATCCCAAGGTGATTCATGGGCACATTAAAGTCAGAAAAGCATCAGTCTAAATTCAATGCTTCCTAAACCAGACTGACCCCTGGCCTCACTGCCAAGAGATCTGGATTTAGTCCAGACAGAGGCCTGAGCTTCCTCCAAATACTTTAGATTTAGATGGCCCCTGGACCCACATGTGGGTGGACATTCCTCGGTACAGAATAATTCCCAGCATAAGGTGAGCTGAGTCACTTATTGCTCACTCTGATTCTGCTCACTCTGACACTGGGGCAGTAAACTCAGGAGATAGCTGATAGGAAAAAAATACGTGGTGCAGCAAACAGCTCGGGACACTTTTATGTGCATAACCCACATCAGCCCTATTGCTATGGCAGATGGTTGCAACCACCATTAAAATAACCTACACACACTTTGTCCAGCACATCCACCAGATTGTACTTTTGAGACTTATTTTTATCCACAAAACATCACTTGGTATCTATTCTAAATTAAATTAATTACAATTAATTCGATAAATTACAGTTTTTCTCTGGTGAGTAAAATGAGTGTGGACCAGAGGGGGAGGGACAGACACAGTGAGTTCAGCTGTGGGCTCCACTAACCCTCGTCTCTATTGTAGCATGTGTTCTGGGGCTGGACTGCCTGGCTCCAAATCCTGACTCTGTCACTGAAGGACACAGCACAAGCTATTTCAACTCTCTGGGCCTCAGTTTCATCCTCTGTAATATGAAGATGATCATAGTTATACCTATCTCTCAGGATGAGCTTAAGAATTACACAAACAAGCATATACACGGTAGCACTTATGTAAATTGACCACCCCAGGGACTATAATAAACAGGTCAACATAAGGATCTAGGCCTCCTGTACTGACACACATGCTGCATGTCCAGTCTATAAAAATTAAGTCAACTTAAAGAGTTGGTCAATGTAGGGAGGTGGTCAGCTATGGAGGCTATATTGTATCCATTTCTTTATATTTATATATGCCACAAAAGGTACATAGAACCATAAGTGATACATAGGAAATGTTCAATAAATCATCACTATGATTATATTTTATTATAAATAATTTGTTACATTATTCTTATACTGATTACCTATTTAACTCAGATAGAAGCCCTTGAACCACTAATATATTCCCCTTAACCCATCTTTTTTAGCTGTGAAACCTTGAGTGAATTTCTTTTTCATCCCTGAGTCTCAGTTTCCTCATCAGTAAAAAGAGTGTAGGAATAGCACTTACCTCACAGTGGACTGAGAAGAAAATCTGAAGTCTTTTAAAAGCACCATGAGAGTACCTGGCACACGTGGTCCTAAGCAAACATTCACTGCTTTCTCTTGTTGGCTGTGAACACAAATAATCAATACAATTAAATAAGTCATGTTATTTTACATGCAATTCACGTTCAAGATTCCAGACACATGGGTCCCCTTAGGACCCAGCTGAAATGCCCCCTTCCATGATGTCGCCCATACTCCCACAGAAGGCCCATAGCTCTAAGCCAACCTTTCCCAAAGTGCTTGGCCCACTGAGTCATAATGTATATGCTTGTATGTACATCTCTCAACCAGGCTGTGTGTTCCTGGGGAAAGACAATGTATTTTATTTATTTATTGCCTGACACAGAGTAGACAGTGAGAATTTGCTGCATGGATAGGTGAGTGAATTTGTGGGTGGGTGGGAGGAAGAAGGATGGATGAGCTCCTAGGGGAGCTCCAGGACCTTCTTGCCATGGGAGGTAGAGACCTGGGGACAGCTGGCTGCCAAAGCGCTTATTGCTTCACAGTTGTGTTGGATGACTTAGGATGCACAATATTGACAAAACAGAGCATTCCTCCTAGGTTCATAGGCAGTTGGGAAATAGAGACAAGTTCCTAGAGTTTAGGTAGCTTCAACTCCATATCTGAAGAGCACATATATATTAGGATTTTTCTAAGTTTGTGCACACCCTTTAGAATGGTGTTCTAAATCCTCTCTGATCTGGCCCAGCCTCTCTTCCCAATCTTGTTTCTCTTCGATCCCTCCCTCCCCCCAAATCCAAGATCACTTTCCAGATGCCCCATCAAAGTCAATTGCCCATTCTCTGCATTCCCTTGGAACACTGCTGGATTTTTGTCTTTGAGTTATTACTTAATCATTGTATAGAAGAAAACTGAGGATTAGAGAGATTAAGTAACGTGCCCAGACTCAAATGACTAGGAAGTAGAAGAACTAGAATTTGAACCTGGGGTGTCTAGCTCCAGAGCACATGCTCTTGAATGCTCTGCAAATACAAGGGGGAGTAGAGTAGCTCATGTTAGCAGATAAGTCAATATTACTCTGAAAATAAGAGCTAATGCAGTAGACGGGCACAAAGCATTAACAAAAAAGAGAGGGGTAACTGCCACAAATCGTAACTCTTGGTTACTTCAGTGACCAATCTCTTTTTCAGGTTCTTATCAGAGAGAATGTATGTACAACCACGTGCGTGCCCACATACACAGATAGAGACAGAGGAGAATAGAAATGATTATCCTTTCTTTTTTTTTTTATTATAGATAAAAATATGCACCATAGATGTGGCCCAACCCATCACCCTCCCTCCACCCAAACCTCCCTCCTCTCTTCCCCTTCCTTGGTCCTTTCCTCATAGTCTTGTGCTATAGTTGGGTTATAGCCTTCATGTGAAAGCTATAGTTTAGCTTAAGGAACAGCTGGATGTAGTGTTTAAAAGTGGAGGAAATAAAGGAAAAAAACTCAGAGTT